>CAJHQP010003034.1:0-74029 GCA_905132765.1 Moricandia arvensis
CGGTTTGAGATCAATCTCCTTCTTCTTTTGGAGTTGAATCTGATCATGCTGAACTTCCTTAGGTGTCAAGGCAACTAGGACAGTCTTGCGACCCTTGAACTCAAAGGAGTGCTTGTTGGTGAAGCCATCATGGATAACTCGGCGATCAGATTGCCAAGGTCTCCCAAGAAGTATGTGACCAGCTTCCATAGGCAATACATCACACAAGACTTCATCCTCGTATCTCCCTATGGCTAAAGGAATGAGAACTTGATTTGAAACCTTCATGGTGCCTTCTTTATTCAACCATTGTAGCCGGTAAGGTTTTGGATGCTTCTGAACCTTCAAACCCAACTTCTTGACCATTGTCTCACTAGCAGCATTCACACAACTTCCTCCATCAACTATGAGGCTGCATACTTTCCCTTGGACCAAGCACCGGGTATAGAACAGGTTCTCACGTTGCTCTAGCTCCTCAGTCTTGGTTTGCAAGCTTAGAAGCCTTCTTGCTACTGAAAGCTTCCCCTGGACTGGTCCTTCTTCATGCTCTTCTTCAGTCTCTTCTTGGTCAGACTCGGTGTTGTCATCTTCAGAGGCATACTCACCATCTTCCAGTAAGATCATTACTCTCTTATTGGTACATTCATTGGCATAACGACCTCGTCCTTGGCACTTGAAACACTTGACATCACGAGCTCTGGAACTAGAAGCCTCAGCCTTTCCCTTGCCCTTGTAAAGAGCACTGCTTGGTTTGGTTCTTCCCTCGGATAGGGCTTGTTGTCCTTCTGATATGGTTTAGACTCCTTAGGATAAGGTGACTTCTCTTCCTTGGTGTTGTGTAAACGGTTGGATCCATAGTTGGCTCGTGAATGTCCCTTCCTCTTGAGCTGTTGTTCCACAAGAATAGCTTTGTGTAACATCTCTTCTAACTCCACATAATGTGGCATCTCAACATTGTCTTGTATCTCTCGGTTTAGACCACATAGAAACCTTGACATGGTTGCTTCTCTATCTTCTGATATGCTAGCCCTTAACATGAGCAACTCCATATCCTGGTAATACTCCTCCACTGTTCTTGAACCTTGAGTAAGCTTCCTGAGCCGGTGATGCAAGTCTCTGTGGTAATGACTTGGCACAAACCTCTTGCGCATGATAGACTTCATCTCTGTCCAAGTCTCAATTGGTTCCTCTCCATTTTTTCTATGGTTAGTGATGTACTGATCCCACCAACTTAGAGCATAGTCATAGAACTCAGTACCAGCTATCTGGATCTTCTTATGGTTTGTGTACTGCTTACATTGAAAGACCAACTCAATCTTCTTCTCCCACTCAAGGTAGGCATCCAGATCAGCTTTCCCAAGGAATGGGGGTATCTTGATCTTCAAACCAGCAAGATCATCTCTCTGGTTTGTCCTTCCTTCTTGTCCACGCCTATGTCTTCTCTGACTTTGTATTGAGGTAGAACTAATATGCTCATAGTAGTTGTCAGTTTCCTCAGAACCAGCATGCTCTTGTCGAGTTGCATGAGGTCTCTCTTCTCTCCTAGTCTCTCGGTTGGTTCCTTGACCAGTAGCTCTTCTTACTTCCTCTCTGAACTCTCTCCGGATCTCATTGAGGTTGGTCCTCATCATCTCGGTCATGGTTGCTATCATGGACTGATTCAGTTGAGCAGTCATGGCTTCCATGAGCAGCTTGTTCTTCCGGACTAGCTTAGCTTCCTCTTCAGACTCGGTCCCCATGGCTGCCTGCACAAAGGAAACAAGATAACCAGTAAAAGGATTCTAGGTAAACAAGAGAAGTAAAAAGGAAAAAGATCAGCACAAAAAAGTTAAGCTTGCTTGGCAAGGTAAAAGAAAAAAGGATAGCGGCTAGGTTTAATTTGACTAGGGTTTCTGCCTACCAAACAAAAAGGAAAATCTCTTAAACTTTCTCTAAAACTCTCTAAGATTTTCGAGCAGCCTAAACAACTTAGATCAACTTCTTGTTCAATTTGATTATGAGTTTTTGTGGATGAAACAAAAAGAATCAAGAGAGAAAGAATACTTCCCAAACCAAAGTTGCTCTGATACCACTTGATGCGCCCCTAGGATGCTCTTTGGTTGATTGGGAGGATGGATCCTTGCAAGAACGAATCAGAGACTCAAGTCCTTCAAAGTTTGTGGATTGAATGGTGACACAAGAGGGATGAGAAAACTCTTGATACTCCTAGATGAATAGCTCGGATATGACACACCAAGATAAACACCCTTAAAGCTCTGCATATTACACACCAGAAACACTCGACACACTTTCTAGAGAGAGAGCCATCAAGAGAGAAAAGAACTCGTTGATTATTGATTGCTTGAGTACAATAGGGTTAGGGAAAACCCTTAAATAAAAGAAACCAGAGAACATGCTCTCTAGGATTTCGAAAATAAGAAAAATGGAAACTGTAGTTTAAACATAACATAATCTTAAAAAATGTAAATACTTCTACTAGTCTTGGGCCGAGATAGAGCCTAAGTGATTTTTAAGACAAGTCGTGGCCTCGTTAAAAACCTTCCTCCGGAAAACCTTGTGGGACAAAACCAAAAGAAAGGAAAAGAGCACACACCAAATGTCTTGCCTTACTCAGCTTGATGTAGAGATGGCTTGAATGGTGTTCAAGACATCTCGGATCAAACCTTGTCCAAGACTTTCTTCTTGTTGTGGATGTGAAGTGAGTAATCCTACAACAGTCTCCTTAAGTTTCTTGACTTTGGAACAAGTCATGGGACCTTCTGGAATGGTTAGAGCATCTTCACCAGGCTGGTGGTGCATTGTGGCATCTTGTGACTCATCTACTTCCTTAGGTGTCAAGGGAACCAGGACAGTCTTGCGACCCTTGAACCAAAGGAGTTCTTGTTGGTGAAACCATCATGGATAACTCGGCGATCAGATTGCCAAGGTCTCCCAAGAAGTATGTGACCAGCTTCCATAGGCAACACATCACACAAGACTTCATCCCCATATCTCCCTATGGCTAAAGGAATGAGAACTTGATTTGAAACCTTCATGGTGCCTTCTTCATTCAACCATTGTAGCCGGTAAGGTTTTGGATGCTTCTGAACCTTCAAACCCAACTTCTTGACCATCGTCTCACTAGCAGCGTTCACACAACTTCCTCCATCAACTATGAGGCTGCATACTTTCCCTTGGACCAAGCACCGGGTATAGAATAGGTTCTCTCGTTGCTTTAGCTCCTCAGTCTTGGTTTGCAAGCTTAGAAGCCTTCTTGCTACTAAAAGCTTCCCTTGGACTGGTCCTTCTTCATGCTCTTCTTCAGTCTCTTCTTGGTCAGACTCGGTGTTGTCATCTTCTGAGGCATACTCACCATCTTCCAGTAAGATCATGACTCTCTTGTTGGTACATTCATTGGCATAATGACCTCGTCCTTGGAACTTGAAACACTTGACATCCCGAGCTCTGGAACTAGAAGCCTCAGCCTTGCCCTTGCCCTTGTCAAGAGCACTGCTTGGTTTGGTTTCTTCTCTCGGATAGGGTTTGTTGTCCTTCTGATATGGTTTAGACTCCTTAGGATAAGGTGACTTCTCTTCCTTTGTGTTGTGTAACCGGTTGGATCCATAGTTGGCTCCTGAATGTCCCTTCCTCTTGAGCTGTTGTTCCACAAGAATAGCTTTGTGTAATATCTCTTCTAACTCCACATAATGTTGCATCTCAACATTGTCTTGTATCTCTCGGTTTAGACCACATAGAAACCTTGATATGGTTGCTTCTCTATCTTCTGATATGCTAGCCCTTAGCATGAGCAACTCCATCTCCTGGTAATACTCCTCCACTGTTCTTGAACCTTGAGTAAGCTTTCTGAGCCGGTGATGCAAGTCTCTGTGGTAATGACTTGGAACAAACCTGTTGCGCATGATAGACTTCATCTCTGTCCAAGTCTCAATTGGATCCTCTCCATTCCTTCTACGGTTAGTGATGTACTTATCCCACCAATTTAGAACATAGTCATAGAACTCAGTAGCAGCTATCTGGATCTTCTTATGGTTTGTGTACTGCTTACATTGAAAGACCAACTCAATCTTCTTCTCCCACTCAAGGTAGGCATCCGGATCAGCTTTCCCATGGAATTGGGGTATCTTGATCTTAAAACCAGCAAGCTCATCTCTCTGGTTTGTCCTTCCTTCTTGTCCACGCCTATGTCTTCTCTGACTTTGTCTTGAGGAAGAGTTAATATGCTCATAGTATTTGTCAGTTTCCTCAGAACCAGCATGCTCTTGTCGAGTTGCATGAGGTCTCTCTTCTCTCCTAGTCTCTCGGTTGGTTCCTTGACCAGTAGCTCTTCTTACTTCTTCTCTGAACTCTCTCCGGATCTCATTGAGGTTGGTCCTCATCATCTCGGTCATGGTTGCTTTCATGGACTGATTCAGTTGAGCAGTCATGGCTTCCATGAGTAGCTTGTTCTTCCGGACTAGCTCAGCTTCCTCTTCAGACTCGGTCCCCATGGCTGCCTGCACAAAGGAAACAAGATAACCAGTAAAAGGATTCTAGGTAAACAAGAGAAGTAAAAGGAAAAAGATCAGCACAAAAAAGTTAAGCTTGCTTGGCAAGGTAAAAGAAAAAAGGTTAGCGGCTAGGTTTAAATTGACTAGGGTTTCTGCCTACCAAGAAAAAAGGAAAATCTCTTAAACTTTGTCTAAAACTCTCTAAGATTTTCGAGCAGCCTAAACAACTTAGATCAACTTCTTGTTCAATTTGATTATGAAGTTTTTCGGATGAAACAAAAAGAATCAAGAGAGAAAGAATACTTCCCAAACCAAAGTTGCTCTGATACCACTTGATGCGGCCTTAGGATGCTCTTTGGTTGATTGGGAGGATAGATCCTTGCAAGAACGAATCAGAGACTCAAGTCCTTCAAGGTTTGTGGATTGAATGGTTACACAAGAGGAATGAGAGAACTCTTGATACTCCTAGATGAATAGCTCGGATATGACACACCAAGATAAACACCCTTAAAGCTCTGGATACTACACACCAGAAACACTCGACACACTTTCTAGAGAGAGAGAGCCGTCAAGAGAGAAAAGAACTCGTTGATTATTGATTGCTTGAGTACAATAGGGTTAGGGAAAACCCTTAAATACAAGAAACCAGAGAACATGCTCTCTAGGGTTTCGAAAATAAGAAAAATGGAAACTATAGTTTAAACATAACATAAGCTTAAAAAAATGTAAATACTTCTACTAGTCTTGTGCCGAGATAGAGCCTAAGTGATTTGTAAGACAAGTCGTGGCCTCGTTAAAAACCTTCCTCCGGAAAACCTCGTGGGACAAAACCAAAAGCAAGGAAAAGAGCACAGACCAAATGTTTTGCCTAGACACTAACTCAGCTTGATGTATAGATGGCTTGAATGGTGTTCAAGACATCTCGGATCAAACCTTGTCCAAGACTTGCTTCTTGTTGTGGATGTGAAGTGAGTAATCCTACAACAGTCTCCTTAAGTTTCTTGAATCTGGAACGAGTCATGGGACCTTCTGGAATGGTTAGAGCATCTTCACCAGGCTGCTGGTGCATTGTGGCATCATTTGACTCATCTAGACTCTCCTTGTTCTCCTTAGTGATCTGGTCCATGATCACATCAATGTTCATTGTGTATTCACCAATACAGAAGGGGTACAAATGCTATGATCCGGTTATCAGGAGGGTTCTTGTCTCAAGGGATGTCAAGTTTGTAGAAGAAAGAGGGTTATATGAGGAGAAGAACCAAGGAGAACTCAAAGATTTGGCTTCGGATAAGGCAGCTAATTTGAGAATCATTTTGGAAGGACTTGGGATTAACTTTTCCCAGGATCCTAAGAGTGGAGGAGGACAACAAGAAGGACCTCCAACTGCTGATATTTATGGTCAAGAACCCCACCTCGATCATGAGGGGGGAAATGAACCGGATATGGATAATCAGCAGGAGGAAGAATCAGGTTCTCAACATGATCAAGGTGTGGACCAAGAAAATGATGAAGATGGAGAGGTTGGAAATGGGAATCAAGAAGAGGCCGAGGAGGATCTGTTGATTTGAGTAAATAAGAGAGGAGGTTTAAGAGGCTTGAATGAGGTATAGGGATCAAAGGAAGGTTGGTGCAAAGTTAGGGAAAGTGTACAAACAGTACAGACCGTACGGACTGTACGGACGACCGTACGGACCACTTGACCCAAACCACTTTAAACTCGACCAAAACATATTTTAGTCTTGTGCAAAAACCAGGTCAAGTTGTACGGATCCGTACAACTTAAGGTCCGTACATCCATGGCTGAGACTTGGGTCACAAGGCAGAAGGAATATGAGGTAACCTTGCTGGGTAAAAGGAAGAAGGTTAACCTGAATGGTTACTTAGTAAGAAAGAGGCTCGCGGATAAAGAGTCAAGCTTGACCAAGACAGCCTGTCCAAGGCTGGAAAGGAGAAGGCATCTAGTCAAGATGCCAAAAGCATCTCGCTTCCTCAGCCACAAGTTCAAACCAGGCGCACCTCTCCCCTTGACCAGCCACGTCTCCTCTTGGTTTACCTTTAATTTTTTGTATCCGTTGTAAAGCCTCTATATATGTGTAAACTCTTCTCAGATTAATCGATCAAGCAAACCATTTCTTTCTTTAGCGTTTCTCTCTTCTCTCTCTTGTGTTCATCATTAACATCGAGCATACTCTCTTATAATCTCTCAATCTTTCCACTCTTTCTCTCTTCTCTCGGTTCATCTTCTCTTATTCTCTCAAAATCTCATGGTATCAGAACCAGGTTGCTCATATCCTGGTGTTTAGATCTGTTATTCTTCATCTTCATTTCGAGTTCAAGGTTCAAACTTTCTGGGTTCTTGAAGGTCAGTTAGAAGATGGAAGGAAGCAAGATGACAATAACCGTTCCGGTTACTCTCAAAGGTGGGGGAAACTACCTGTTGTGGTCTCGGTTAGTGAAAACTGCGGTTGGGAGCAAGGGTTTGTGGAGTCACATCACTGATGGAGCTCCAAAACCAGTTGCTAGTGAAGAAGAAGGTTCAAGGGAGCTTGTTGTAGCCGATCAACATAAGTGGACTCAAGATGACATGATAGTACTTACCATGATCCAAGGGTCTCTAGATCCACCCATACTGGAGGCATACAGCTACTGCAACACACCAAAGGACCTGTGGGAGACACTCCAGAAGATCTATGGTTCAAGAAGATGTTGAGTTCACCAAACACTTGGGGAAGTTTAGGGCCTTGTGGTCCGAACTGGAGATGCTTACACCCAACACAACAGATCAAGACACTCTCATGGAGAGGCGTGAACAAGATCAGGTGTTTGGGTTAATGTTGACCCTGGATCCAGCCTTCAACGATCTGATCAAACACATCCTGAGGTCCCCAAAGCTCCCAACTTTGGAGGAAGTATGTGCTCTGATTAAAAAGGAGGAAGGGTCCTTGGGGTTGTTCGGTGGTGTGCGAATAGATAGATTTAAGTGTGAGGGAGTTGTAGAGACAAAGTATGGTCGGTTTAGATGAGGAAGAATGAAAAGAACCAGAGAGAATGGAGGAGAATACTATGGAGAGTATAACGAGAATGAGAGTGTTCTTGAGAGTGTTCTAGGGTTTCCGCAAAGCAAAAAGGAAAGAATTTAAAACCTTACCTAATCTCTTATGAAACTCGAGCAGCCCTAAACAGATTAGTTCTTCTGCTTATTCAAGATGATAGAGATGAGACACAGATGAAACAAAAAGAACAAGAGAGAAAACAAGTACTTCCCAACCAAAGTTGCTTTGATACCACTTGATGCGTCCCTAGGATGCTCTTTGGTTGATGGGGATGGATAGATCCTTGCAAGAACGAATCAGAGACTCAAGTTCTTTAAGGTTGTGGATCGATTGGTGACACAAGAGGGATGATAAGATCTCTTGATACTCCAGATGATTAACTCAGATATAACACACCAAGCTAACACCCTTAGGTTCCTGGATACTACACACCAGAAGAAACTCGACAACTATTCTAGAGAGAGAGCCGTCAAGGAGAAAAAAGATCGTTGATTAAAAGATGCTTGAGTACAATATGGTTTAGAGACCTGTTTAAATAAGGAGAAACCAGAGAACATGCTCTCTAGAGTTTCGGAAATAAGTAAAAAGGAAACTATAGTTTAAGTTTAACATAAGCTTTAAAATGAAATAAAATGTAAGCTTCTTTAGTCTTGGACCGAGAGAGGGCCTAAGTGATGTGAAGACAAGTTGTGGCCTCATTAAAAACCTTCCTCCGGAAAACCTTGTGGGACAAAACCAAAAGCAAGGAAAAGAGCATGCACCCCATGTCTTGCCTAGACACCAACTCAGCTTGATGTAGAGATGGCTTGAATGGTGATCAAGACATCTCGGATTAGACCTTGTCCAAGACTTTCTTGTTGTGGATGTGAAGTGAGTAATCCAAAAACATTCTCTTTAAGCTTCTTTACTATGGAACGAGTCATGGGACCTTCAGGAATGGCTAGAGCATCATCACCAGGTTGCTGGTGCAATGTCGCTTCATGTGGTTCATCTAGACTCTCCTTGTTCTCCTTAGTGATCCTGTCCATGATCACATCACAACACCTCTGGATCTCCTACCTATTCCCCACAAGGATCAGATGATTAGTCAAGAAGGAGAGACCAAGGCCGAGTTGATGCAGAAGATTCATGAGAAGGTTAAGGCTAACTTAGAGCACCAGAATGAGCTAAACAAGAGACAAGCTGATAAGGGAAGAAAGGAGGTTTCTTTTGAACCAGGGGATTGGGTTTGGCTACACATGAGATCAGAAAGGTTCCCTAACCAGAGGAAGTCTAAGCTATCCCCTAGAGGAGACAGTCCTTTCAAAGTCCTGAAGAAGATAAATGACAATGCATACCAGCTAGAGCTGCCAGGTGAGTTAAATGTATCTTCTACATTCAATGTGTCTTATCTATCTTATTTTCATGCAGATGAAACTGTTCTGAGGTCAGAACCTTCTCAAGAGGGAGAGAATGATGAAGACATAGAACCAGATATCAACATCCCAACCCTAAGACAAGCACCAGGAACAAGATCAGGAACCAAGGGGGTGATTGCAAGCTTATGTGAAGCCATTGAAGGATTGTTTGCCAAGGCTAATAGCAACCCCAACTTAGATGACATCACAAACCGTCTAGACAAGCTCTCCATCTCCGGATCAAAGGTTATAAAGACTCAACCTTATGTTATACAAGACGGTCCAAAAGATAATGCTATCCTATGGTCTATCATTCCGCATAAAGAGATGGTTTCCTTATTCACCATCTCCCCACTTACGTGAAACGGTGAGTATCAAGAGGAAGAGGCAAGCTTTCTAAACGACAACACTTCACACTTCTGCTCTTCTCCTAACCCCAACGGCTACCTTACCACAATTCAAATCCACCAGAGAGGTAAGTAAGGTAAGCATATTTCAATATTTTATTTACTTGATTTTTCTTGCAGGTTTTGGATCTTTTATTTATTTCTTTTTCGAATAAACCAGGCATTGTTTAGCCTTTGCTTTTATTAGGTCCTAAGATTGAGTCATTGTATTAAATTTGCTTCAAAGACCCCTAGAAGGGAATAGCTGCATCGGCGAGTATATAAGCCCCTATAAGCAGCCTTGTATTCTTTAACCTTTTATGAAATATATGAGTCAATTTTCCCCTAGCAACTAAAAATTCTAAAGCCTTTCGTGTGTGTGAGAAGCCGCATTGAGAGCAACCAGTCTTATCAAGCTCATCCCCATAGAGTTTGTGGCAACTTTCGATCCATCTGATTGAGTTCATCAATTTATTCACTCCATCTCCATCCCTTGTCCTTGTTGAGTTGTTTATACGAACAAGCAGCTTGGATCCACACTCCATCTTCACGTCATCCCCCATCCAGTGAGATAGCAAGTTGGTTACACGACCATTTGTTGTTTCCCATCCTCCACTGATCCGTTCTAAGAGCAAGCCAGCCAGTTACTCTCGCATTCCATCCCATCCGCAACTCTCACTCCCTACTCATCACCAATCCATCAACCAAAGCTTGAGACTCATCCCCTATCCATCCAGTGTGAGAAGGGTGCTTCTCTTGCCCATATCAATCATGTGGCTCACTTTTCTCCCCTCCTCAAGCTTGGATCGGTTATGTGTCCAAGCTTGAAGTGAGCCTCAATGAGCCTTAAGATCAGGAGCGCAGCATCTCATGGACTGCACATTCAACCACTGATCAACCCTCCCCTTTAAACTCCAATGCCTTCTGATCATCAGTCTCCTCCAGACTTAAGTGATGATCACTTGCTTAATGTATCCACATACACTCCAGCAACCATTCCCAATAGGATTAGTCTTCCTCTTTCACTCGGATGTATGGTGCACCAAGAGCACATTTTGTGAACCTGAAACAACACTCAAACTCAAGCATAGATAAGACACAATGCATTGGCTTTTCCAATGTCTTACTAGCTTTGCACTTAGATGACCTCTTATTACATTAAGATCCATCTAATGGAAGCTTTCCATTCTCTAAACATTAAGCATGATCCGCCCAAGATACACTACTAAGCATTTAGGCAAACAACCCTGCCTTAACCGCATTCATAGACATGAGTCTTGAAGCATCAACCTTAAGGCAGTAACAAAAAAGCAAGCATTAATCTTCAGTCAGTTTCTACTCATGAATGCAAACAGCTTCAGATATTACCATCTAACATCCTATTAAGCATCATTTAGAAATGAGATTAAGCATTACTAACATCACTCAACATCAGACAAAGCAGTACCTTAGGCGATTTCAGTTTATGAGAGTTAACAGGATTAAGAACAACATCTAACATCCTAACACAACTCATAACAGAACCGGGGCAAAGCATTTCATTTCTCAACATCAAACAAGACTCAAGAGCATCCTGGGATTAACCTAGACAATACCATCTAGCTGTTTCAAATCATTTCCCACGGATTCAACAGAACCCAACACAACAACCAGATATCATCACAAGCTCATATCACGAGAGTTAGGATTAGCTTACAACCAAGGAATCTGAGCTGATTCCTTGAGCCTCCTTGGTTACAGGTCATGACTCTGGTGGGTAAGAGAGCTGGATCGTCACCCAACACCTTCTCCTTGTGGTCAAGACCTTCTCCTTGAAACCCCAACTCAAAAAGACTCCACCTTTCCAAGTTGCCAGCTTCAGGAACAATGAGAAAGCTTTCTTCTTGAAAGGTTTCATCTTTGAACTGAGTTGACACGCCTTTAGTGGACAGGAGAGAAGAGGAGAGGCCATTAGAAACCGCCATGACTTCAGATATGATCTTCTGGATGGAACAGAACCGGATGGACAGTCTTCTATGACTTGGATCTGATATGAGGGAGGACTTGTGATGGATTTACGGAAGGAACAACCAGGTTCTGATGAACCTGGCTCTGATACCATGCGAGAAAATCAGAGTCTAGGTCGTGTGTGTGATGAACAAGCCCTTTAGGGCGAAATGAGAGCTTGAACTGATATGAGAAAGGTCTGATGAAGAACAGTATGAACTTGGAATAGAAACAGAGATTTAGAGAGATTAAGAGATTATAGACTAAGAAAGGGAGAGATTAAGGGTTTCTAAACCAAGAACACACTTTGAATATAATGAAGGAGAGGGGAAATCCCCCTTACACTCTTAGTTTCGAAATTACAATGACACAGCCTTATATAGGCTTTACAAACACAAATCAGAGTCCTAAATCTAATGGTTGATAATGCTTGAAGTAATGGACGACCAGGATGGAGTTTTGGTGAATCCGAGTGATGCTTGATGATTGGAGGAGAGCTCTGGTCAAAGAAAAGGCTGGCTCCTTATTGGTTTACCTTAGGCGCCCATGAACCTGTCCACTTAAGTGTCCAGATACATAGTCAAGGCTGCTCTTCCTTTACAGCAAGTGACAGCCTGTTTCTCCCTTCTCCTTGACCAGCATATTCCTTGGCATCTTTTCCTTGGCTCAGATTCTGCCACACGACCAGAACCAACTCCTTTTGAATCAGCTTGCGAAAGGTATCTTCTTCGCATCTTCTTGATGCCATTTTGATTCCTGGTTATCAGAATTATTTGGTTAAGTCCCGAACTTTGCACGGACCACCAGGGAGTGTACGGACAGGTTATGGTCCGTACACTTTTGCGCTATTTTTGCACAAACTCCCCAAACATCTTTAAAGCCATAAAGAGACATCTTTGGGTCGCCCTATTTTTGCACGGTCTGTACCTTGCCCTATTTCTGCACGGTCCGTGCCTTGCCCTATTTTTGCACGGTCCGTACCTCGCCCTATTTTTGCACAAGCCTCAAATTTTCTCAAATGGTTGAGTGTGAAAGTATCGGGTCAATCTGGTCCGTACGGATCCGTACGGTCCGAGTACATCCGTTCGTACCAAATCCGTACGACCTTGCCCTAACTTTGCACATTCTCCCATTTGCTCCTCAACAGCCTTATAAGTCCCTCCTAGACTTGGCCCTATCTTTTCACAACCTTCAAAGGACTTCTAAACACCTTTAGACACTTCTAAAGCCTTGTAGATAATCTCTGGAGGTTTCACCCTAACTTTGCACCAGACCCAAACTCATCTCAACTCTTCCTTTGGCTCCATTTCTTTCTTCAAGTTAACACTCCCCCTCAAGCTTGACTTTAGAGATCCTAAGTCAAGCTTGGAACCTTGAAGAACTCCCTCATTAAAAACCTTATGAGAGGACCCTCATATGGAAAAGAGTAGAGCCTTTAAGGCCTAGGGATTTGCCAGTGGGTCTTTGGTGTTCTCATCAGTGTGATGGACACCAAGGACCTTGGATCATGGTCTAACCGTGATGAGCTACTCATTGGCTTCATTGCACATCACCAACTCCTTCTCAGATTTCTTCTTTGGGGCTAGCTTGAGTCTTCCCTTCTCTCATGGCTTCTTGCCTTCTCCATCAGGTCAGATCACACGCCTAGCTTCTTCTTGTCTTCTTGAATATCGAAGTAAGGTACCTGATACATCATTCTACAAGTGTATCAGTTCTCAAGAGGTAAACCTATCATGAATATATAAAGAGATAAGATCAGGTTTACTCCCTTGTTTAGATGGTGAGGGGTGGCTGCTCTGAACCGCCACTTGAATCCTCACTGACTGATCTTCACAGCTCTTTCTCTTATCATGCAAGCTCATCCACACTCCCTCTCAAGCTTGAGACCGAGTATAGAGAAGGTCCAAGCTTGAATGGTAACCGCATGTTAAGTCCATGATAAGCCTTGTGGAGGGCACCACCATCTTCTCCAGACTTGATACTTGATCTCCAATCCATTACCATTGCATAGAGGAGATACCTCAGTCCACTTAACAAGCACTCCTCACATAGCTTGTTGAGTGACCTTCTTCTTCCCTCACTACGGCATGATCTCTTCTAGATCAGCATGCAAGGTCCTTGAGTAACACAGGTCATTGAGCTACAGGATCATCATTGATGAGGACATAGAACAAGATATCAACATCCCAACCCTAAGACAAGCACCAAGAAAAAGATCAGGAACCAAGGGGGTTATTGCAAGCTTCTGTGAAGCCATTGAAGGATTGTTTGCCAAGGCTAATAGCAACCCCAACTTAGATGACATCACAAACCGTCTAGACAAGCTCTCCATTTTCGGATCAAAGGTTATAAAGACCCAACCTTATGTTTAACAAGACAGTCCAAAAGATAATGCTATCCTATGGTCTATCATTCCGCATAAAGAGATGGTTTCCTTATTCACCATCTCCCCACTTACGTGAAACGGTGAGTATCAAGAGGAAGAGGCAAGCTTTCTAAACGACAACACTTCACACTTCTGCTCTTCTCCTAACCCCAACGGCTACCTTACCACAATTCAAATCCACCAGAGAGGTAAGTAAGGTAAACATATTTCAATATTTTATTTACTTGATTTTTCTTGCAGGTTTTGGGTCTTTTATTTATTTCATTTTCGAATAAACCAGGCATTGTTTAGCCTTTGCTTTTATTAGGTCCTAAGATTGAGTCATTGTATTAAATTTGCTTCAAAGACCCCTAGAAGGGCCTAGCTGCATCGGCGAGTATATAAGCCCCTATAGGCAGCCTTGTATTCTTTAACCTTTTATGAAATATATGAGTCAGTTTGCCCCTAGCAACTAAAAAACCTAAAGCCTTTCGTGTGTGTGTGAGAAGCCGCATTGAGAGCAACCAGTCTTATCAAGCTCATCCCCAGAGAGTTTGTGGCGACTTTCGATCCATCTAATTGAGTTCATCAATCTATTCACTCCATCTCCATCCCTTGTCCTTGTTGAGTTGTTTATACGAACAAGCAGCTTGGATCCACACTCCATCTTCACGTCATCCCCCATCCAGTGAGATAGCAAGTTGGTTACACGACCATTTGTTGTTTCCCATCCTCCACTGATCCGTTCTAAGAGCAAGCCAGCCGGTTACTCTCTCATTCCATCCCATCCACAACTCTCACTCCCTCCTCATCACCAATCCATCAACCAAAGCTTGAGGCTCATCCCCTATCCATCCAGTGTGAGAAGGGTGCTTCCCGTGCCCATATCATTTTGGTATGAGAGCCGAAAGGCTCCTAATCAGGATAAGCAATGGGAGATAGCACTTCATCCTTTGATGCTGCGACCATAGCCCAACTTCTAGCTACCATGCAATCCAACAGTGAGAGGATGGCTCGGCTGGAGCAGAACCAACAAGCTCAGGCCAACAACCCAAACAACAATCCGGCATGAGGCCAACCAAGGCGACAAGAGCACCCATCAGAAGGAGATGAGACTGATAGTGACATGCCTAGTCTGGAAGAAGAAGAGAAACACCCTCCAGCTAGGAGGAATGCCAGAGATAGAGGAAGGAACCGGGGCAGAAGCTATGATCAAGAAGATGAGCATCCATGGCAGGGAGGCAAAGACTTGAAGCTCACACCACCAACCTTTGCTGGAAAGGTTAATCCTGATGCTTACATTGATTGGGAAACAAGGATGGAATACATCTTTGATTACTATAACTACACGGAGGCAAGGAAGATCTCTCTAGCTGCTGCTCAACTCACTGACACTGCCTTGTCATGGTGGTATAGGGAGACTTCAGAAAGGAGAAGGCTTAGACGTGATCCCATTGTTCTTTAGGATGACATGAGGGCCTCACTGAGGAAGAGATATGTGCCGAGTTACTACTACAGAGACTTGCAAAAGAGGTTCAGGAAGCTCACACAAGGGAACAAGTCAGTAGAAGAGTACTATGAGGAGTTTGATGCACTCAGGAACCGTTTGGAGGTACAAGACTCTGAGGAGACTTTGATGGCACAATTCCTAGATGGTTTACAAGACTGGATCACAAGAAAGGTGGAGAGGCAGAACTATGAACACTTCCATGACTTGTTGCACTATGCTATTCAAGCCGAGCAACACATCAAGAGGAAGACCATAGCCACCAGTAGAAGCAAGAGTACTTGGACACCACCAGTACAAAAGAACAATGACAAAGGCAAGTCCATTGAGGTGGAGAGCCGGTTCAAGAAGAATCCAGCACCAGAGGCTTCCAAGAGCAATAAGACTGATCAAGGGAAGGGTGCTGCACCTAGGAACCGTGACATTACTTGCTACAAATGCCAAGGGAAAGGACATTATGCTCGAGACTGTCCTAACGATAGAGTAATGATCCTCAGGGAAGATGGAGGATATGAGACTCAAGAAGAGGCTGAAGAAGAAACGGCTGGTACTGATGAAGAGATCACAGACTATCCAGATGAGGGAGAGATACTTGTGACCAGGAGAGCCCTAAGTGCCATGTTTGAGCCATAAACCATTCAAAGGGAAAACATATTCCACACTAGATGCACCATAGACTCTAAGGTATGCAGTCTGATCATTGATGGTGGCTCGTGTACTAATGTTGCTAGCAAGTACTTGGTTGACAAGTTAGGCCTCAAGAAGACCAAGCATCCAAAGCCATACCGGCTAAAGTGGTTGAATGATGAGACTGAGTTGAAGATTGGTGAACAAGTGGTGATTCCATTCAGCATAGGCAGATATGCTGATCAGGTGACTTGTGATGTTGTTCCTATGCAAGCTGGGCATCTCCTGCTGGGGAGACCTTGGCAGTTTGACAAGGAGACAATCCACAATGGCCGCACAAACTTCTACAGCTTCACTCACAACAACCGCAAGCACAACCTTGCTCCTTTGACACCACAGCAAGTCCTAGACATGCAAAAAGAGATGGACAAGGGTAACATGGCCAATAAGACTAACCTTTACATCACTTCCCAACAAGTTTTAAAATCATTAGAGTGCAAAACACAGGTGCTACTAATGATCTTTAAGGAAGGTGTGTTGACAGTTTATGAGGAACAAGAACTTCCCCCATCCGTAGTTCAACTCATTGAGAAGTTCCAGGATCTATTTCCAGAAGACATACCCACTAGTTTACCACCTATTAGGGGAATAGAACACAAGATTGATCTCATCCAGGAGCTCCCTTACCAAACCGGCCAGCCTATAGGGTGAACCCGGAGGAAGCCAAAGAACTAGAGAAGCAGGTGCAAGACTTGATGGATAAGGGATACATCAGGGAGAGTCTAAGCCCTTGTGCAGTTCCAATTTTGTTAGTGCCAAAGAAAGATGGGACTTGGAGGATGTGTGTTGATTGTCGTGCCATCAACAACATAACCATCAAGAATAGACACTCCATACCAAGGCTTGATGACATGCTGGATGAACTTAGTGGTGCCACTATCTTTTCAAAGATAGACATGAAGAGTGGTTATCACCAGGTTAGAATGAAGGAAGGTGATGAGTGGAAGACTGCCTTTAAAACCAAAAGGGGACTCTATGAGTGGCTAGTCATGCCATTTGGTCTCACCAATGCCCCAAGCACCTTCATGCGCCTCATGAACCATGTCTTAAGGGCATACATCTGTAAGTTTGTAGTTGTTTAATTTGATGATATTTTGATCTATAGCACTAGCCTAGAAGATCATCTTAAACATCTTGAAAAGGTTTTAGAAACACTGCGCCTAGAACATCTATATGCTAACCTTAAGAAGTGTACCTTTTGCACTGATCAACTAGTATTCCTAGGCTTTGTTGTTAGTTCACAGGGACTGAAAGTAGATGAAGAGAAGATCAAACCAGTGCAAGATTGGCCTACCCCAACCACCATTGGCCATGTGAGGAGTTTCCATGGCTTGGCCAGTTTCTATAGGAGGTTTGTCAAAGACTTCAGCACCATAGCAGCCCCACTGACCTCAGTGATCAAGAAGGATGTTGCCTTCAAATGGGGAACTGAATAGGAAGAAGCTTTTCAAAAACTTAAAACTAGCTTAACTAATGCTCCTGTTTTTGTTTTGCCTAACTTTGACAAAACTTTTGAGATTGAATGTGATGCCTCAGGAACAGGTGTGGGAGCCGTGTTAACTCAAAGAGGAAAACCAGTAGCATTCTTCAGTGAGAAGTTACATGGGGCGACCCTCAACTACCCTACCTTTGACAAGCAGTTGTATGCTCTAGTAAGGTCACTAGAGATTTGGCAACACTACCTCTTATCCAAGGAGTTTGTGATCCACACTGACCATGGGGCACTCAAATACTTGAGGGGACAAAAGACTTTGAAGAAGAGACATGCTCGTTGGTTAGAGTTTGTAGAATCATTCCCCTATGTGATCAAGTACAAGAAGGGGAAGGAGAACATTGTAGCTGATGCCTTATCCAGGAGACATGCACATATATTACTGATGGAGGCTAAGTTTATGGGATTTGAACACATCAAGGATCAGTATGAGAGGATCCTGACTTTGGAGACATCTACAAGCAGTGTAGACAAGGAGCATTTGGGTCCTTCTTTCAGCAAGATGAGTTCCTTTTCAGGGACAAGAGGCTATGTATTCCACAAGGATCAATGCGTGATCTGATCTTGAGAGAGGCAAATGGAGGAGGCCTCATGGGACATTTTGGCCGAGATAAGACCCTCAGCATTGTAGCTGAACATTTCTTCTGGCCACACATGAGAAGAGATGTAGAGAGGTTTTGTGCAAGGTGCATCATTTGTCTCAAGGCAAAATCCAGGTTACATCCTCATGGATTATACATTCCTTTGCCTATTCCTGACCTACCTTGGGTAGACATCTCCAGGGATTTTGTTCTAGGATTGCCAAAGATCAGAAACAAGGATTCCATCTTTGTGGTAGTTGATAGGTTAATGCGTCCCTAGGATGCTCTTTGGTTGATAGGGATGGATAGATCCTTGCAAGAACGAATCAGAGACTCAAGTTCTTCAAGGTTGTGGATCGATTGGTCACACAAGAGGGATGATAAGATCTCTTGATACTCCTAGATGAATAACTCGGATATGACACACCAAATAAACACCCTTAGGTTCCTGGATATTACACACCAGAAGGAACTCGACAGCTTTTCTAGAGAGAGAGCCATCATGAGAGAAAGAAAACTCGTTGAATGATTATTGCTTGAGTACAATAGGGTTTAGGGAACCCTTTAAATAAAAAGAAACCAGAGAACAGGCTCTCTAGGGTTTCGAAAATAGTAAAAAGGAAAACTATGGTTTAAAAATAATATATGCTTTAAAATGAAATAAAATGTAAACTTCTGCTAGTCTTGGGCCGAGATAGAGCGTAAGTGATGTGTAAGACAAGTTGTGGCCTCGTTAAAAACCTTCCTCCGGAAAACCTCGTGGGACAAAACAAAAACCAAGGAAAAGAGCACGCACCAAATGTCATGCCTAGACACTAACTCAGCTTGATGTAGAGATGGCTTGAATGGTGATCAAGACATCTCCGATCAAACCTTGTCCAAGACTTTCTTCTTGTTGTGGATGTGAAGTGAGTAATGCAACAACATTCTCCTTAAGTTTCTCGACTCTGGAACGAGTCATGGGACCTTCTGGAATGGCTAGAGCATCATCACCAGCCTGCTGGTGCAATGTGGCTTCATGTGGCTCATCTAGACTCTCCTTGTTCTCCTTAGTGATCCGGTCCATGATCACATCACAGGTTCTCTAAGATGGCACACTTCATTCCTTGCAACAAAACCAATGATGCATCCCAAACTGCTGACTTATTCTTCAAGGAAGTGGTGAAACTTCATGGCATCCCTAGAACCATTGTTTCTGACCGAGACACCAAGTTCTTGAGCCACTTTTGGAGAACACTTTGGAGGAAGCTGGGAACTAAGCTACTCTTCTCTACAACCTGCCACCCACAGATTGATGGTCAGACTGAGGTTGTGAACCACACACTCTCCACACTACTGAGAGCCACAGTTGGTAAGAACTTGAGGAATTGGCTTGATTTTCTACCTTTCATTGAGTTTGCTTACAACCGAGTTCCACACTCCGCTACTAAGCTATCACCTTTTGAGATTGTGTATGGGTTTAAGCCAACAACATGATGCGTCCCTAGGATGCTCTTTGGTTGATGGGGATAGATAGATCCTTGCAAGAACGAATCAGAGACTCAAGTTCTTCAAGGTTGTGGATCGATTGGTGACACAAGAGGGATGATAAGATCTCTTGATACTCCTAGATGAATAGCTCGGATATGACACACCAAATAAACACCCTTAGGTTCCTGGATTTTACACACCAGAAGGAACTCGACAGCTTTTCTAGAGAGAGAGCCGTCATGAGAGAAAGAAAACTCGTTGAATGATTATTGCTTGAGTACAATAGGGTTTAGGGAACCCTTTAAATAAAAAGAAACCAGAGAACAGGCTCTCTAGGGTTTCGAAAATAGTAAAAAGGAAAACTATGGTTTAAAAATAATATATGCTTTAAAATGAAATAAAATGTAAACTTCTGCTAGTCTTGGGCCGAGATAGAGCGTAAGTGATGTGTAAGACAAGTTGTGGCCTCGTTAAAAACCTTCCTCCGGAAAACCTCGTGGGACAAAACAAACACCAAGGAAAAGAGCACGCACCAAATGTCTTGCCTAGACACTAACTCAGCTTGATGTAGAGATGGCTTGAATGGTGATCAAGACATCTCCGATCAAACCTTGTCCAAGACTTTCTTCTTGTTGTGGATGTGAAGTGAGTAATCCAACAACATTCTCCTTAAGTTTCTTGACTCTGGAACGAGTCATGGGACCTTCTGGAATGGCTAGAGCATCATCACCAGCCTGCTGGTGCAATGTGGCTTCATGTGGCTCATCTAGACTCTCCTTGTTCTCCTTAGTGATCCGGTCCATGATCACATCACAGGTTCTCTAAGATGGCACACTTCATTCCTTGCAACAAAACCAATGATGCATCCCAAACTGCTGACTTATTCTTCAAGGAAGTGGTGAAACTTCATGGCATCCCTAGAACCATTGTTTCTGACCGAGACACCAAGTTCTTGAGCCACTTTTGGAGAACACTTTGGAGGAAGCTGGGAACTAAGCTACTCTTCTCTACAACCTGCCACCCACAGATTGATGGTCAGACTGAGGTTGTGAACCACACACTCTCCACACTACTGAGAGCCACAGTTGGTAAGAACTTGAGGAATTGGCTTGATTTTCTACCTTTCATTGAGTTTGCTTACAACCGAGTTCCACACTCCGCTACTAAGCTATCACCTTTTGAGATTGTGTATGGGTTTAAGCCAACAACATGATGCGTCCCTAGGATGCTCTTTGGTTGATGGGGATGGATAGATCCTTGCAAGAACGAATCAGAGACTCAAGTTCTTCAAGGTTTTGGATCGATTGGTGACACAAGAGGGATGATAAGATCTCTTGATACTCCTAGATGATTAACTCGGATATAACACACCAAGCTAACACCCTTAGGTTCCTGGATACTACACACCAGAAGAAACTCGACAACTATTCTAGAGAGAGAGCCGTCAAGGAGAAAGAAAACTCGTTGATTAAAAGATGCTTGAGTACAATAGGGTTTAGAGACCCGTTTAAATAAGGAGAAACCAGAGAACATGCTCTCTAGGGTTTCGGAAATAAGTAAAAAGGAAACTATAGTTTAAGTTTAACATAAGCTTTAAAATGAAATAAAATGTAAACTTCTTTAGTCTTGGACTGAGAGAGGGCCTAAGTGATGTGAAGACAAGTTGTGGCCTCGTTAAAAACCTTCCTCCGGAAAACCTCGTGGGAGAAAACCAAAAGCAAGGAAAAGAGCACGCACCCCATGTCTTGCCTTGACACTAACTCAGCTTGATGTAGAGATGGCTTGAATGGTGATCAAGACATCTCGGATCAGACCTTGTCCAAGACTTTCTTGTTGTGGATGTGAAGTGAGTAATCCAACAACATTCTCTTTAAGCTTCTTGACTCTGGAATGAGTCATTGGACCTTCAGGAATAGCTAGAGCATCATCACCAGGTTGCTGGTGCAATGTGGCTTCATGTGGTTCATCTAGACTCTCCTTGTTCTCCTTAGTGATCCGGTCCATGATCACATCATCCCCTCCCTCTTGAAAAGGATTTGTCCTTAAATCAGGTTTATCTACAGCAAAAGGAGCCAAGTCAGTGACATTGAAGGTATTTGATACATCATACTTACCTTGGAGATCAAGTTTGTAGGCATTGTCATTGATCTTGTGGATGATCTCGAAGGGTCCATCAAACCTTGGCATCAGCTTGGACTTCCTCTCGTAGGGGAACCTATCCTTCCTCAGGTGCAACCAAACTTGGTCACCTACTTCAAAGGTTCTCACACGTCTCCCCTTGTTGGCTTGCTTCTCATAAAGCTTGGTTTTCTGCTCAATGTTTTGTCTAGCCTTCTCATGGATCCGTTGGACCATCTCTGCTTTCTTCTTGCCATCTAGACTGATCCTTTCACACTCAGGTAAAGGCATTAGATCCAAAGGAGAGGTGGGATTGAACCCATAAACAATCTCAAAAGGTGAATACTTAGAAGCAGAATGCATAGCATGATTGTATGCAAATTCACAGTGTGGTAAGTATTCTTCCCAAGTTCTTAAGTTCCTTCTAATGAATGCACGCAGGAGTGTTCGTAGAGTTCTATTGACTACTTCACTTTGTCCATCAGTTTGTGGATGACATGTAGTAGAAAACAACAGTTTAGTGCCTAGCTTAGACCAAAGAGTCTACCAAAAGTAACTAAGAAACTTAGTGTCTCTATCAGAAACTATAGTTCTAGGCATGCCATGCAAACGAACAACTTCTTTAAAGAACAGGTTAGCAACGTGCAATGCATCATCAGTTTTATGACATGCTATGAAATGTGCCATCTTAGAGAACCTATCAACAACAACAAAGATTGAATCCTTGACGGTTCTAGTCCTAGGTAATCCAACAATAAAGTCCATGGAAATGTCATTCCAGGGATGGTGTGGAATGGGTAAAGGAGTATACAAACCCTGGGATTGGACTTGGGACTTGGCATGCTTGCAAGTAGCACACCTCCCACAGATTCTCGCCACATCTCTCTTCATGTGCGGCCAATAGAAATGATCCTGCAAAACTTTTAAGGTCTTGGCAATCCCAAAGTGTCACATTAGACTGCCCCCATGGGATTCCCTGACAAAAAGATCTCTCAAAGAACAGTTAGGTACACACAGTCTATTGTCATAAAACAAGAAGCCTTCTTGTCTAAAGTAATGCCCTGCAGCAAACTTCTCACAAGAAGCATAAGCTTCCTTGAAATCATGGTCAGTATCATACATATCCTTTATCTGCTCAAACCCAAGTAACTTAGCATCTTGAGTGGTCAAGAGAACATACCTCTGAGATAGTGCATCAGCAACTATGTTCTCCTTACCTTGTTTATACTTGATCACGTATGGGAAGGTCTCAATGAACTCAACCCACCTTGCGTGTCTCTTGCTAAGCTTACTCTGCCCTTTTAGATACTTTAGGGACTCATGATCAGTGTGTATGACAAACTCCTTGGGCCACAAGTAATGTTGCCACGTTTGTAATGCCCTCACCAAGGCATAGAGTTCTTTGTCATAGGTTGCATAGTTGAGAGTGGCTCCTCCAAGCTTCTCACTGAAGTAGGCTATAGGTTTCCTATCCTGCATCAATACAGCACCAATTCCAATTCCTAAGGCATCACATTCTATTTCAAACGTTTTAGTAAAATCAGGAAGCATAAGAAGAGGTGATTGAGTAAGCTTCTCTTTTAGGCTCTGGAAAGCCTTCTCTTGTACTTCTCCCCACTTGAATCCGACATCCTTCTTTATCACTTCAGTCAAGGGAGCTGCAATGGTGCTAAAGTCTCTCACAAATCGCCTATAGAACCCAGCAAGCCCATGGAAGCTCCTCACTTCTCCTACTGTGGTTGGACTCGGCCAGTCTTTGATGGCTTTGATCTTCTCCTCATCGACCTTAACTCCATCTGCACTCACAACAAAGCCTAGGAAAACCAAGTTATCCGTGCAAAAGGTGCACTTCTTCAAGTTGGCATAAAGCTTTTCATTCCTTAAAACATTCAGGACAGCCTTAAGATGTTCTAGATGTTCTTCTAAGTTCTTGCTATATACTAAGATGTCATCAAAGTATACTACAACAGAAATGCCTATGAATGATCTAAGAACATGATTCTTAACCTCATGAATGTACTAGGTGCATTGGTTAATCCAAATGGCAGAACTAACCACTCATATAATCCATTTTTAGTTTTGAATGCAGTTTTCCATTCATCTCCTTCTTTCATCCTAATCTGATGATAACCAATTTTTAAATCTATCTTAGAAAAGATGCAAGAACCATGTAATTCATCAAGCATATCATCAAGTCTAGGGATATGATGGCGATACTTCACTGTGATGTTGTTGATTGATCTACAATCAACACACATACGCCATGTACCATCCTTCTTGGGCACTAGGAGCACTGGTACAGCACATGGGCTCAAACTCTCTCGGATATACCCCTTCTCCATGAGTTCCTCTACTTGTCTTTGCAACTCCTTGGTCTCAACCGGGTTGGTTCTGTATGCTGGACGGTTTGGAAGTGTAGATCCTGGAACAAAGTCTATCTGGTGCTCAATCCCTCTCAAAGGTGGTAAACCAATGGGATTGTCTTCTGGAAATACATCTTGAAACTCCTGCAAAAGAGAAACCATTTCACTCGGATACACCGGTGTAGAATCTGTTAAGTTCAAAAGAGTTTCTTTAAACACAAGTAAGATAGCAGATTGTTTAGAGTAGAGAGTTCTTTTGATATCACCCATGTTAGCATAGAAGTTTGGCTGCTTAGTTCCAGCCGGTTTTAGATCAATCTCCTTCTTCTTTTGGAGTTGAATCTGATCTTGTTGAACTTCCTTAGGTGTCAAGGGAACCAGGGTGGTCTTGCGTCCCTTGAACTCAAAGGACTGCTTGTTGGTGAAGCCATCATGGATAACTCGGCGATAAGATTGCCAAGGTCTTCCAAGAAGTATGTGACCAGCTTCCATAGGCAACACATCACACAAGAATTCATCTTCATATCTCCCTATGGCTAAAGGAATGAGCACTTGACTTGAAACCTTCATGGTGCCTTCTTCATTCAGCCATTGTAGCCGGTAAGGTTTGGGATGCTTCTGAACCTTCAATCCCAACTTCTTGACCATAGTTTCACTCGCAGCATTCACACAACTGCCTCCATCAACAATGAGGCTGCACACTTTTCCTTGGACCAAGCACCGGGTGTAGAATAGGTTCTCACGTTGCTCTAGCTCCTCAGCCTTGTTTTGCAAGCTTAGAAGCCTTCTAGCTACTAAAAGCTTCCCCTGGACTGGTCCTTCTTTATGTTCCTCTTCACTCTCTTCTTGGTCAGAGTCAGTGTTGTCATCTTCTGAGGCATACTCTCCATCTTCCAGCAAGATCATGACTCTCTTGTTGGTACATTCATTGGCATAATGACCTATTCCTTGGCACTTGAAACACTTGACATCACGAGCTCTATAACTAGAAGCTTCAACCTTGCCTTTGGCCTTGTCAAGAGCACTGCTTGGCTTGGTTTCTTCTCTCGGATAGGACTTGTTGTCCTTCTGGAACTGTTTAGACTCCTTAGGGTAAGGTGACTTCTCTTCCTTGGTGTTGTGTAACCGGTTAGAGCCATAGTGGTTGCGTGAGTGTCCCTTCCTCTTGAGCTGCTGCTCCACAAGAATAGCCTTGTGTAGCATCTCTTCAAGCTCCACATAATGTTGTATCTCTTGGTTTAACCCACACAGGAACCTTGACATGGTTGCTTCTCTATCTTCTGATATGCCAGCTCTTAGCATGAGCAACTCCATCCCTTGGTAATACTCCTCCACTGATCTTGAACCTTGGGTAAGTTTCCTGAGCCGGTGGTGCAAGTCTCTGTGGTGATGACTTGGAACAAACCTCTTGCGCATGATAGACTTCATCTCTGTCCAAGTCTCTACTGGTTCTTCTCCATTCCTCATACGAGTTGTGATGTACTGATCCCACCAACTTAGAGCATAGTCATAGAACTTAGTGGCAGTAATCTGAATCTTCTTGTGGTTTGTGTACTGCTTACACTGAAAGACTAACTCAATCTTCTTCTCCCACTCAAGGTAGGCATCCGGATCAGCTTTGCCATGGAATGGGGGTATCTTGATCTTCAAACCAGCAAGCTCATCTCCCTGGTTCATCCTTCTTTCTTGGACACGCCTATGTCTTCTTTGGCTTTGTCTTGAGGATGAACTGAGGTGTTTGTACTCATTGTCAGTCTCCTCATAACCAGCATGCTCTTGGCGAGTTACATGAGGTCCCTCTTCTCTCCTAGTCTCTCGGTTTGGAACTTGACTAGTAGCTCTTCTGATTTCTTCTCTGAGCTCTCTCCGGATGTCATTGAGGTTGGTCCTCATCATCTCGGTCATGGTTGCCACCATGTTCTGATTAAGTTGAGCCGACATAGCCTCCATGAGAAGCTTGTTCTTCCTGACGAGTGCAGCTTCTTCTTCAGACTCGGATCCCATGCTTCCTGCACAAAGGTGCACAATATAACCAGTAAAAGTTTTCTAGGTAATAAGAAAAGCAAAAAGGAAAAAGGAGAACACAAAATCAAGCTTGTTTTGCAAGACAAAAGCAAAAAGGAAAAAATCGGCTAGGTATAAAGAAAAAGGGTTTCCGCCTACCAAGCAAAAAGGAAAATCCTCTAAACTTTGTCTAATCTTCTCTAAGGTTTTCTAGCACCCTAACAACCTTAATCTACTCGTGTTCAAGGTGATTAACAAGATTAACAGATGAAACAAAGTGATCTAAGAAACAAAGAACTTATGCGGCTAGGGTTTCTCTCTCTAGGGTTTCCGCAAAGCAAAAAGGAAAGAATTTAAAACCTTGTCTAATCTCTTATGAAACTCGAGCAGCCCTAAACAGATTAGTTCTACTGCTTATTCAAGATGATAGAGATGAGACACGAATGAAACAAAAAGAACAAGAGAGAAAACGAGTACTTCCCAACCAAAGTTGATCTGATACCACTTGATGCGTCCCTAGGATGCTCTTTGGTTGATGGGGATGGATATATCCTTGCAAGAACGAATCAGAGACTCAAGTTCTTCAAGGTTGTGGATCGATTGGTGACACAAGAGGGATGATAAGATCTCTTGATACTCCTAGATGATTAACTCGGATATAACACACCAAGCTAACACCCTTAGGTTCCTGGATACTACACACTAGAAGAAACTCGACAACTATTCTAGAGAGAGCCGTCAAGGAGAAAGAAAACTCGTTGATTAAAAGATGCTTGAGTACAATAGGGTTTAGAGACCCGTTTAAATTAGGAGAAACCAGAGAACATGCTCTCTAGAGTTTCGGAAATAAGTAAAAAGGAAACTATAGTTTAAGTTTAACATAAGCTTTAAAATGAAATAAAATGTAAACTTCTTTAGTCTTGGACCGAGAGAGGGCCTAAGTGATGTGAAGACAAGTTGTGGCCTCGTTAAAAACCTTCCTCCGGAAAACCTCGTGGGACAAAACCAAAAGCAAGGAAAAGAGCACGCACCCCATGTCTTGCCTAGACACTAACTCAGCTTGATGTAGAGATGGCTTGAATGGTGATCAAGACATCTTGGATCAGACCTTGTCCAAGATTTCTTGTTGTGGATGTGAAGTGAGTAATCCAACAACATTCTCTTTAAGCTTCTTGACTCTGGAACGAGTCATGGGACCTTCAGGAATGGCTAGAGCATCATCACCAGGTTGCTGGTGCAATGTGGCTTCATGTGGTTCATCTAGACTCTCCTTAGTGATCCGGTCCATGATCATATCACAACACCTCTGGATCTCCTACCTATTCCCCACAAGGATCAGATGATTATTCAAGAAGGAGAGACCAAGGCCGAGTTGATGCAGAAGATTCATGAGAAGGTTAAGGCTAACTTAGAGCACCAGAATGAGTTGAACAAGAGGCAAGCTGATAAGGGACGAAAGGAGGTTTCTTTTGAACCAGGGGATTGGGTTTGGCTACACATGAGATCAGAAAGGTTCCCTAACCAGAGGAAGTCTAAGCTATCCCCTAGAGGAGACAGTCCTTTCAAAGTCCTGAAGAAGATCAATGACAATGCATACCAGCTGGAGCTGCCATGTGAGTTAAATGTATCTTCTACATTCAATGTGTCTGATCTATCTTATTTTCATGCAGATGAAACTGTTATGAGGTCAGAACCTTCTCAAGAGGGAGAGAATGATGAGGACATAGAACCAGATATCAACATCCCAACCCTAAGACAAGCACCAAGAACATGATCAGGAACCAAGGGGGTGATTGCAAGCTTATGTGAAGCCATTGAAGGATTGTTTGCCAAGGCTAATAGCAACCCCAACTTAGATGACATCACAAACCGTCTAGACAAGCTCTCCATTTTCCGGATCAAAGGTTATAAAGACCCAACCTTATGTTTAACAAGACAGTCCAAAAGATAATGCTATCCTATGGTCTATCATTCCGCATAAAGAGATGGTTTCCTTATTCACCATCTCCCCACTTACGTGAAACGGTGAGTATCAAGAGGAAGAGGCAAGCTTTCTAAACGACAACACTTCACACTTCTGCTCTTCTCCTAACCCCAACGGCTACCTTACCACAATTCAAATCCACCAGAGAGGTAAGTAAGGTAAACATATTTCAATATTTTATTTACTTGATTTTTCTTGCAGGTTTTGGGTCTTTTATTTATTTCTTTTTTGAATAAACCAGGCATTGTTTAGCCTTTGCTTTTATTAGGTCCTAAGATTGAGTCATTGTATTAAATTTGCTTCAAAGACCCCTAGAAGGGCCTAGCTGCATCAGCGAGTATATAAGCCCCTATAAGCAGCCTTGTATTCTTTAACCTTTTATGAAATATATGAGTCAGTTTGCCCCTAGCAACTAAAAACCCTAAAGCCTTTCGTGTGTGTGAGAAGCCGCATTGAGAGCAACCAGTCTTATCAAGTTCATCAATCTATTCACTCCATCTCCTCCCTTGTCCTTGTTGAGTTGTTTATACGAACAAGCAGCTTGGATCCACACTCCATCTTCACGTCATCCCCCATCCAGTGAGATAGCAAGTTGGTTACACGACCATTTGTTGTTTCCCATCCTCCACTGATCCGTTCTAAGAGCAAGCCAGCCGGTTACTCTCTCATTCCATCCCATCCGCAACTCTCACTCCCTCCTCATCACCAACCCATCAACCAAAGCTTGAGACTCATCCCCTATCCATCCAGTGTGAGAAGTGTGCTTCTCGTGCCCATATCAATCATGTGGCTCACTTTTCTCCCCTTCTCAAGCTTGGATCGGTTATGTGTCCAAGCTTGAAGTGAGCCTCAATGAGCCTTAAGATCAGGAGCGCAACATCTCATGGACTGCGCATTCAACCACTGATCAACCCTCCCCTTTAAACTCCAATGCCTTCTGATCATCAGTCTCCTCCAGACTTAAGTGATGATCACTTGCTTAATGTATCCACATACACTCCAGCAACCATTCCCAATTGGATTAGTCTTCCTCTTTCACTCGGATGTATGGTGCACCAAAAGCACATTTTGTGAACCTGAAACAACACTCAAACTCAAGCATAGATAAGACACAATGCATTGGCTTTTGCCAATGTCTTACTAGCTTTGCACTTAGATGACCTCTTATTACATTAAGATCCATCTAATGGAAGCTTTCCATTCTCTAAACACTAAGCATGATCCGGCCAAGATACACTACTAAGCATTTAGGCAAACAACCCTGCCTTAACCGCATTCATAGACATGAGTCTTGAAGCATCAACCTTAAGGCAGTAACAAAAAAGCAAGCATTAATCTTCAGTCAGTTTCTACTCATGAATGCAAACAGCTTCAGATATTACCATCTAACATCCTAGTAAGCATCATTTAGAACTGAGATTAAGCATTACTAACATCACTCAACATCAGACAAAGCAGTACCTTAGGCGATTTCAGTTTATGAGAGTTAACAGGATTAAGAACAACATCTAACATCCTAACACAACTCATAACAGAACCGGGGCAAAGCATTTCATTTCTCAACATCAAACAAGACTCAAGAGCATCCTGGGATTAACCTAGACAATACCATCTAGCTGTTTCAAATCATTTCCCACGGATTCAGCAGAACACAACTCAACAACCAGATATCATCACAAGCTCATATCAAGAGAGTTAGGATTAGCTTACAACCAAGGAATCTGAGCTGATTCCTTGAGCCTCCTTGGTTACAGGTCATGACTCTGGTGGGTAAGAGAGCTGGATCGTCACCCAACACCTTCTCCTTGTGGTCAAGACCTTCTCCTTGAAACCCCAACTCAAAAAGACTCCACCTTTCCAAGTTGCCAGCTTCAGGAACAATGAGAAAGCTTTCTTCTTGAAAGGTTTCATCTTTGAAATGAGTTGAGACACGCCTTTAGTGGACAGGAGAGAAGAGGAGAGGCCATTAGAAACCGCCATGACTTCAGATATGATCTTCTGGATGGAACACAACCGGATGGAGAGTCTTCTATGACTTGGATCTGATATGAGGCAGGACTTGTGATGGATTTACGGAAGGAACAACCAGGTTCTGATGAACCTGGCTCTGATACCATGCGAGAAAATCAGAGTCTAGGTCGTGTGTGTGATGAACAAGCCCTTTAGGGAGAAATGAGAGCTTGAACTGATATGAGAAAGGTCTGATGAAGAACAGTATGAACTTGGAAGAGAAACAGAGATTTAGAGAGATTAAGAGATTATAGACTAAGAAAGGGAGAGATTAAGGGTTTCTAAACCAAGAACACACTTTGAATATAATGAAGGAGAGGGGAAATCCCCCTTACTCTCTTAGTTTCGAAATTACAATGACACAACCTTATATAGGCTTTACAAACACATAAATCAGAGCCCTAAATCTAATGTTGATAATGCTTGAAGTAATGGACGACCAGGATGGAGTTTTGGTGAATCCGAGTGATGCTTGATGATTGGAGGAGAGCTCTGGTCAAAGGAAAGGCTGGCTCCTTATTGGTTTACCTTAGGCGCCCATGAACCTGTCCACTTAAGTGTCCAAATACATAGTCAAGGCTGCTCTTCCTTTACAGCAATGACAGCCAGTTTTTCCCTTCTCCTTGACCAGCATATTCCTTGGCATCTTTTCCTTGGCTCAGATTGTGCCACACGACCATAACCAACTCCTTTTGAATCAACTTGCCAAAGGTATCTTCTTCGCATCTTCTTGATGCCATTTTGGTTCCTGGTTATCAGAACCATTTGGTTAAGTCCCGAACTTTGCACGGACCACCAGGGAGTGTACGGACAGGTTATGGTCCGTACACTTTCGCCCTAGTTTTGCACAAACTCCCCAAACATCTTTAAAGCCATAAAGAGACATCTTTGGGTCGCCCTATTTTTGCACGGTCCGTACCTTCCCCTATTTTTGCACGGTCCGTACCTTGCCCGATTTTTGCACGGTCCGTACCTCGCCCTATTTTTGCACAAGCCTCAAATCTTCTCAAATGGTTGAGTGTGAAAGTTTCGGGTCAATCTGGTCTGTACGGATCCGTACGGTCCGAGTACATCCGTCCGTACCAAATCTGTACGGCCTTGCCTTAACTTTGCACATTCTCCCATTTGCTCCTCAACAGCCTTATAAGTCCCTCCTAGACTTGGCCCTATCTTTTCACAACCTTCAAAGGACTTCTAAACACCTTTAGACTCTTCTAAAGCCTTGTAGATAATCTCTGGAGGTTTCACCGTAACTTTGCACCAGACCCAAACTCATCTCAACTCTTCCTTTGGCTCCATTTCTTTCTTCAAGTTAACACTCCCCCTCAAGCTTGACTTTAGAGATCCTAAGTCAAGATTGAAACCTTGAAGAACTCCCTCATTAAAAACCTTATGAGAGGACCCTCATATGGAAAAGAGTAGAGCCTTTAAGGCCTAGGGATTTGCCAGTGGGTCTTTGGTGTTCTCATCAGTGTGATGGACACCAAAGACCCTGGATCGTGGCCTAACCGTGATGTGCAACTCGTTGGCTTCATTGCATATCACCAACTCCTTCTCGGATCTCTTCTTTGGGGCTAGCTTGAGTCTTCCCTTCTCTCATGGCTTCTTGCCTTCTCCATCAGGTCAGATCACACGCCTAGCTTCTTCTTGTCTTCTTGAATATCCAAGTAAGGTACCTGATACATCATTCTACAAGTGTATCAGTTCTCAAGAGGTAAACATATCATGAATATATAAAGAGATAAGATCAGGTTTACTCCCTTGTTAAGGTGGTGAGGAGTGGCTGCTCTGAACCGCACTTGAATCCTCACTAACTGATCTTCACAGCTCCTTCTCTTATCATGCAAGCTCATCCACACCCCCCCCCTCAAGTGTTGAATAGAGGTCTTAATATGATAGAGGAAGGCTTATGAAGAGGAGAGGAAATGGTTTGGATCAGTCCGTACATGTCCGTACAACTAGGCCGTACAGGCCGTACAACTTGGCCGTACAAGTGGGTGAAGAAGCTTACTCTTGCAAACCAAGCCGAGGTGCCTCAAGCTAACCGAGTTCATAGGTATGAAGATAGGAGGGGTGCTGGGAACTTTGAAGATAGGAGGTTCAATGGAAACTGTGATCATTGCAAAAGGCATGGTCATAAGAAGAGTCAATGCTGGATACTCCATCCCCACCTCAAGCCGGCCAAGTTCATGAAGGAGAGGGAAGGAAGAGCTAATGTGACCTATGGAAAAGGTGATCAAACGGGTGCTGGAACTTCTACCAAGGGAAATGAGACAGAAGGTCGTGAAGGAGGTGAGAGCAAGGCCCTGGTGACCTACACTGCCCACCAGCCACGTCTCAATGAGCATGAGTTCATCCGCCGGTCTGAGATGAATGCTCTCATCAAAATGCTCAAGGATAATGGTAACACTCTTGGTAATGTCAAAGGGTATTCATTTGGTGCATATAGGGTTGCTAGTATTGTTGAACAACCGGATAGCTTTCACACTGATTCTAGGATGATTGGTCATTCTCATACTGCTCATAACATGTCTAAACCATTGATAGTAGACTCTGGTGCATCTCATCATATGATTAGTGATACTAGTCTTATTAGAGATATAGAACCGGCTAATGGACATGTAATGATAGCAAATGGAGATAGAATACCAATAAGAGGTGTAGGCAAGCTGAAACTGTTTAACAAAGAATCTAGAGCCTTTTATATGCCTGAGTTTACTTAAAACTTACTCTCTGTCAAGAAGTGTACCACTGATATGCATTGCAATGTCATATTTAGTCCTAATGATGTCAAGTTTCAGGATATTGAGAGCAGCCGATTGATTGGGCAAGGAGTAACCAAAGGAGATCTTTATATGCTTGAAGAGCTTAGTTATGTGCCTGATCATAGATGCTCGTTTACTTCTGTTTCTGCTTCTGTTTTAAATAAGAATGCTTTGTGGCATGCTAGACTAGGGCACCCTCATATTAGAGCTTTAAACTTTATGGTTCCAGGTGTTTTGTTTGAGAATAATGATTGTGAAGCTTGTATTTTAGGCAAGCATTGTAAGACTGTGTTTCATAAATCATCAACCATCTATGAGCATTGCTTTGATTTGATTCACTCTGATGTTTGTACTGCACCTTGCTTATCTAGAGAGAATCACAAGTATTTTGTAACATTCATAGATGAGAAGTCTAAATACACCTGGATAACCTTGATTCCATCTAAAGATAGGGTTCTTGATGCATTTAGAAATTTTCAAAACTATGTGACAAACCAGTTTAATGCCAAGTTGAAATTTTTAGATCAGATAATGGAGGGGAGTACACTAGCCAAGCATTCAAGCAACACCTATCTCAACATGGCATCCTCCATCAGACAAGTTTCCCTTCCTCAACAAAATGGTGTGGCCGAAAGAAAGAACAGACACCTCATGGAGGTGGCAAGGTCGATGATGTTCCAGGCCAATGTACCAAAGAAGTTCTGGAGTGATGCAGTGTCTACAGCATGCTACTTGATCAACAGAACACCAACCCGGATCCTTGAAAACAAGTCTCCATTTGTGGTCTTGAACAGGTATAGACCAACCTTGGATCATCTTAGAGTCTTTGGTTGTCTATGCTTTGTGTTAAGACCAGGGGAGTTGAGGAACAAATTAGATGCAAAGAGTGCCAAGGGGATGTTCATAGGGTATTCACCAACTCAAAAGGGGTACAAATGCTATGATCCGGTTACAAGGAGGGTACTGGTGTCAAGGGAAGTAAAGTTTGTTGAAGAAAGAGGGTATTATGAAGAGAAGAATCAAGAAGAACTGAAGGATCTTGCATCAGATAAGGCGGCCAACCTAAGGATAATACTGGAAGGTCTTGGGATTAATCTGTCTCAAGAGCCAAGGAATGGAGGAGGACAACCTCAAGGTCCCCCCAATACAAATGAAGAAGATCAGGGTCCCCACTTTGACCATGAGGGGGGAAATGAACCTGAAGAGAATACTCAAGAAGAAGGAGAACAATCAGGTTCTCATGATCAAAGTGTGGAGCAACAAGAGCAAGAAGGGTCAGTGAATGATGAAGAAGGACAAGATCAAGAACCAGAAGTTGAGCAACAAGAGCAACAACTGAGAAGAAGCACTAGGATCAGAAACCCTCCAACCAATTGGGTTAATACAAGAGTTTACTACAATGCTCAAGCAGTGGAACATCCTTCTCGAGTCTCATGCTCTCTTGCTCACTACCCTGAAGATCATTGTGTGCTGATGGTGAACCTAGATCAGAGCTACATTCCAAACTCTTATGATGAAGCTATGAAGGATAAAGAATGGAAGGAGTCAGTTGGTGCTGAAGCAAACGCCATGATCAAAAATGATACATCGTATGAGAGTGAACTTCCTAGAGGAAAGAAGGCAGTGTCAAGTAGGTGGATCTTCACCATCAAGTAGGTGGATCTTCACCATCAAGTATCTTGCAAACGGGAAGATAGTCAGGAAGAAGACTAGACTTGTTGCAAGGGGTTTCACTCAAACTTATGGTGAAGACTACCTAGACACTTTTGCTCCGGTTGCAAAGCTTCATACTATCATAATAGTTTTGTCAGTTGCGGTTAAACTAAGATGGGGTCTTTGGCAAATGGATGTGAAGAATGCGTTTCTTCAAGGGGAACTTGAAGATGAAGTGTATATGTATCCACCACCGGGTCTTGAACACTTGGTAAAAGAAGGGAATGTCTTAAGGCCGAAGAAGGCTATATATGGTCTCAAGCAATCTCCAAGAGCCTGGTACAACAAACTGAGTACTACCTTGAATGGGAGAGGCTTCAAGAGATCCGAGCTCGACCACACCCTCTTCACTCTCACATCTCCCTCAGGTATCATTGTCCTTCTAGTATATGTTGATGATATCATCATTACTGGAAGTGACAAGGAAGGTATACAAGCTACTAAAGAGTGCTTGAAATCTGTACTTGAAATTAAAGATTTGGGAGAGATGAAATACTTTCTTGGAATAGAGTTGTGTAGATCCAAGGAAGGTTTATTTCTATCTCAAAGAAAGTATACACTTGATCTTTTGAAAGATGCAGGTATACCAGAAGGGAAGACATTCAAGACACCCTTGGAAGACGGATATAAAGTACCACGAGAGGGGGAGATAGAAGACAGTCCACTCTTTCAAGATGCTAAGCTTTATAGCAAGCTTGTTGGTAAGTTAATCTATTTGACAATCACAAGACCTGATATATGCTTTGCTGTGAATCAGGTTAGCCAACACATGCAAGGGCCTAAGGAGCATCACTGGAACATGGTTAACCGGCTTCTCATGTACATGAATGGAACATCAAGTCAAGGAGTTTGGATGGGGTGCAATGAGAATACAGAAGTGGTTGGATATTGTGATGCAGATTGGGTCGGGGATAGGATGGATAGGAAGTCGACCACTGGTTATTGCACTTTCATTGGTGGGAACCTTGTTACCTGGAAGAGTAAGAAGCAAAAGGTGGTGTCCTGTTCCAGTGCTGAAGCCGAGTATAGAGCCATGTTGAAGCTTACAAATGAGTTAGTTTGGATCAAAGGGATATTGAAGCACTTGGGGATTGATCAAGACACACCCATGACCATGCATTGTGACAACCAAGCGGCTATACACATTGCCTCCAACTCGGTGTTCCACGAGAGGACTAAGCATATTGAGGTTGATTGCCACAAGGTGAGGCAAATGATAGTATCCGGAGACATATTGCCATGCTACACCCGGAGTGAAGATCAACTAGCTGATGTGTTTACTAAAGAAGCTAGGCAGAAGACCATTGAGTCCATCCACACTCGTCTTGGACTTATGGATTTTACCAAAAAGAACTGATCCCCTCGCCATGGGGTCTTTACTCTTTTCCTTGTTGAGGTTTTATCCCTAAGGAGGGTTTTCTTTGGCAAGGTTTTTAATGAGGAAGATCTCATGGCATTCCAAGCTTGACTTGTTCCACATGGTCAAGCTTGAGGGGGAGTGTTGAACAGAGGTCTTTATATGATAGAGGAAGGCTTATGAAGAGGAGAGGAAATGGTTTGGATCAGTCCGTACATGTCCATACAACTAGGCCGTACAAGTGGGTGAAGAAGTTTACCGCAGACGAGGAAAGTTACCCGGGTAAGAGTAACTCGACCCAGAGTTACTCTTACTAGTTACCAAGCGGATCAAGCTTGACTGAGGCGCGCGTTTGACAGGCTGGCTCGTGCTGGAAGAGCATCTGGTCAAGATGCCAAAGGAATCTCGCGTGTGAAGCTCTCCAGCCACAAGTTTGAATTAGGCGCGCCTAAGACCGGTTGACTCCACATGCTTGGCGAGAAAGCTTATCCTAAACCTTATCTTTTATCCGTTGTAAACCCTTGCTTCCTCTCCTATATATTTGTAACCTCTGTTCATTAATCATAACACGAAATCTTTAGTCTCCTCTATTAGTCTCTCTCAATGGTTTCTAGTCTTTCTCGTCGAGTCTCTTCTTCTTTAGTCTAAATCTCTCTCTAAGTCTCTTATTCTCGTCCTAATCTCTCAATCTCTATCAATCTTTCATCAAGCTTGAGACCGAGTATAGAGAAGGTCCAAGCTTGAATGGTAAGCGCATGTTAACTCCATGATAAGCCTTGTGGAGGGCATCACCATCTTCTCCAGACTTGATGCTTGATCTCCAATCCATTACCATTGCATAGAGGAGATACCTCAGTCCACTTAACAAGCACTCCTCACATAGCTTGTTGAGTGACCTTCTTCTTCCCTCACTACGGCATGATCTCTTTTAGATCAGCATGCAAGGTCCTTGAGTAACACAGGTCATTGAGCTACATGATCATCATGTGGCTCACTTTGCTTTTTGCACAAACTTTGCACCAAATATTATCTTCAACCCTTGTTTTGCACATTGATCTTTGGGTGTTTTGAGGCTGACCCGAACTTTGCACTTCATTATCTTTCTTGTGCAAATCTTGTGCAAAATAATCTTTTTTACAAACTTTGCACATGATTATTTTTGCACAAACTTTGCACAAGCGACCTTCCTTCTCAGCTGGTGCGTCTTCCTTCTTCATTCCAACACTCCCCCTCAAGCTTGACCATTGGAGATCCTTGGACAAGCTTGGAACCATGAAGAAGCTCGCTCATTAAAAACCTTAGCCAGAAAACCCATTTGGGACAAAACCAGCTAAGGAAAAGAGTAGAGTTCTTCAAAGCCTAGGGATTAGCCAGTGAGCCTAAGGAACTTCAGATAACTCATGGTGGAGTCCTTTGGCTCTGGATCATGGCCTAACTTGTGGTGCAAGTATGAACTCCATCACTTGCACACACCAACACCTTGGATCTCTTCTTTAGGCTGGTTTGTTGTCTCCCCCTCTCTTCTGACTACTCGCCATCTCCAAAGGGGTTATGGACTACCAGTTTCTGTCACATTGAGCTCCAAGTATGGTACCTGATACATTATCCCAAAGGTGCATCAGCTCTTAGGAAAATACACTAAACAATCATCCAAAGCATTTCAAGTAATACAATCAGAATGATAAACCAATTGAAATGAGAGTTTTATGTGCTTCCCTTTCATAAGAATGGTGGGGAGTGAAGTCCACTTGAATTCCCCACTTGGTAAGACAGTACTCGGATCATGGAAGCTTCATCAACACAAGCTTGGAACTGAGAATAGGAAGGACCAAGCTTGCATGGTTTTAATGGGTTCTAGATGACTTCTTTGATCTGGTTTATGATGCAAGTGTGAACTCCACAGCTTGCAGGAGGCAATGGACGACTTGAATCTTCAGGATTGCTCATCATTACCCCTCCTCAAGCTTGATCCAGAGAGTATAGGTGAAGGACCAAGCTTGGAAGTGAGCAATACTGAGCTTAAAACCAGGAGCGCATCACCCTTACAGCTGCGCTTAAGCCAACCGGTTCCTCCCTTGATCTCTTCTCCACTGCCTTAAACAACCATTCTTCCTTGTGTGTCTCTTGAACCAGGAGCACAACAACCCCTACAGCCTGCGCTTAAGCCAACCAGTTCTACACACAAGTTAGCTTTTCCATGTTCAGGAATATACACAGTGTGTAGGCTCTGAACACATGGACAAAGCCTTCTTCTCTGTCTTGGATTGGTGATGGACAGTGAACACCTCTTGTGTACTTGAAACATCACTCAAACTCCAGCAATAATTAGACCATACATTAGGATCAGAGCTTGATAACTCACCAAGTCTGATTCATAATGATTAACACGATGCAATGGACTGAATCTAAATAACTCATTCAGTTCAAATCCAAGCAAACCAATTCTCTAAATGCTCAAGCATGATAACTCATCAATTACAAGGCATCTAGGCTCATTTTATCACACATATGACAGAACAAAATGCAATGACAACTTAAAACAGTAGCTTAGACTCGAAAACTCATCTAATCAAGCTACACAACCATGAATGCAGCACATGACCAGGAAACTCCCCTGGACCTCTAGCAATGCAACAAGGCACACAGCAGATTCTAAGCAACTCGCCTAGACCAAACAGCACAAACAATTAAACTAGGACATGAACTAGACAAAACCTTGCTAGTAAACTCCTAGAACAGAACACACACAACCAGAAAAAATTTAAACAATTGAACAAGCTCTTATTGAAGTTAGGAGGTTAACTTACAGCCAAGGAACCTGAGCTAGTTCCTTGAACCTCCATGGCTATGGTTCATCTGAACTTGGAAGGTTTGAGGTGTGGGTGAAGATCCCAACACTTCTCCTTGGTATGACCATCTCGCTTGCAGTGCTCACACCTCTCCTCTCCTACTTCTTGTAATAAATCTTTGGTGACTGAGGAGAAGGAGCTGCTTGGTTAACAAGGGAAAGAAACTCCTTTCCTTCAAATAAATCGTGTGACCCTTGTTCCTTTTGGATTTGGGAGCAAACTTCTTCAAGAGATGGCAGCTTGTCTGACCTCAGTATGTGCTTCACTAGATCATTGAAGGCTGGATGAAGAGTGAGGAGCAGCCCAAACACCTTGTCTTGCTCTCTTCTTTCATTGAGGATGTTTGGGTCTGTTGTAGATGGTCGTAGCATATCAAGCTCGGCCCAAAGGGACCTGAACTTTCCAAAGTGGTCAGTAAACTCCATCTCCTCCTGAGAAAGGTCGTTTATGGCCTTCTTGAGCTCATACCCTCGGCTCAAGTTGGATGAGTTGCCATAAACCTTGTGGAGAGTCTCCCAAAGCTCTTTAGCACTCTTACAGTATGAGTAAGCCTCCATAATAGAAGCTTCAAGAGAGCTTTGGAGGATGAACAAAACCATGAAATCTTCTTTCTGCCATTTGCCTCCATCTTGAAGATTAGATGGAGCTGCTTGTGTACAATGATTCCACAAGCCTTTCCCTCCAAGAGCAGTCTTCACAAGCCTGGACAAGAGGAGGTAGTTTGAGCCTTTGAGCACCACAGGAATCACCATTGGAGTCGCCATACTTCTTGTGTTCTCCATCTTGGAGAGTTTTGGACCAGTGGACAGTAGAGTGTACCCACTGGTTTGTGAGAGACTGAGCTTGAATCTGGACTTTGATGAAGCTTGCTGGACTGAGCTGAAGCTTTCTTGAGTTCCAGAGACAAAAGACCTCCTTTATCTTGAGTTCTGTTGAGGTTTTTCCCTCCTGGAAAACCTTTGGACCAGAGGATAAAGGATAGAACAAGAAACAGAGTTTGAAAAAGATGAAGAACAGAAACTGATTTGCGGAAGCTTTATAGATTTTCAGGATCTTGAGAGCTCTGATACCATGTGAGAATAGATATATTTAAGTGTGAGGGAGTTGTAGAGACAGAGTATGGTCGTTTTAGATGAGGAAGAATGAAAGGAACCAGAGAGAATGGAGGAGAATACTATGGAGAGTATAAGGAGAATAAGAGTGTTCTTGAGAGTGTTCTTAAGAGATTTCGTGAGAGAGAGACTAAACAGAGAGTACAGGACATAGAACCAAAAAATAATGAAGCAAAGAGGACTCCTCTCCCTTAAGCTCACATGTGATTCAGTTTGAATTCAAAATGGAACCTTTGGCGCCAACTCCTTCTTTTCTTTTCTCGGCCAACATAAATCTCACCCGAGATATGCAGATTGGTCTTGATTCTTTTGCACAAACTTTGCACCAAATATTATCTTCAACCCTTGTTTTGCACATTGATCTTTGGATGTTTTCAGGCTGACCCGAACTTTGCACTTCATTATCTTTCTTGTGCAAATCTTGTGCAAAATAATCTTTTTTACAAACTTTGCACATGATTATTTTTGCACAATCTTTGCACAAGCGACCTTCCTTCTCAGCTGGTGCTTCTTCCTTCTTCATTCCAACAGGTGGTAAGGGGGAACTGTCCCTGGCTAACCAAGCTGAGGCTGTCCAAGCTAACAAAGCTATGTACAGGCCTGATGAAAGAAGAGGAGGTGAGGAAAGGAGGTTTGGAGGCAACTGTGATCACTGCAAGAAGCCGGGTCATAAGAGGAGCCAATGTTGGATACTCCATCCCCATCTCAAGCCGGCCAAGTTCATGAAGGACCGTGATGCAAGAGCTCACCTTTCAAACAAAGAAAGTGAAGCTGGTGGTTCATCCGGAGCTGGTTCAACCACTCATTAAGGAGAAGGAAAAGCCTTGACATCTCACCACACTCCCTTGAAGAGCATGGACCATGAGCTGATCAGGAGGTCAGACGTTGATGCCCTCATCAAAGCTCTCAAGGAGAATGGTAATGTATCTGGTAACCCTCTAGGGTACTCCTATGCTGCTCATAGATCATCTAGTATTCCTTATCATTTGAAAGCTGAAAATGACTCTCATATTGCTACATCTAGGTTGCTTAAGAACCATGATCATTTAGAAAATGAATCGCCTAGGTCCTATCATGCTCATAATGCTAGTAAGCCTCTAGTTGTTGATTCAGGAGCCTCTCACCATATGATTAGTGATGATAAGTTGATAAAAGATATAGAACCTGCTCATGGTCATGTAATGATTGCTAATGGTGATAGAATAGCAATAAGAGGAATCGGCAAGTTGAACCTATTTGATAAGGAGTCTAAAGCTTTTTACATGCCTGAATTCACATCTAATTTTTTGTCAGCTAAGAGATGCACCACTGATTTGCATTGTAATGTTATATTCAGTCCTAATGATGTGAAGTTTCAGGATATTGAGAGCCATAAGTTGATTGGAAAGGGAGTAACAAAAGGAGACCTTTATATGCTTGAAGACACTATCCCTAGTCCGGATTTTAAATACTCGTTTAGTTCTACTTCTGTTTTGATCTTGTGCATTCAGATGTGTGGACTGATCCTCTTTTATCTAGGGAAAACTACAAGTACTTTATAACATTCATTGATGAAAAAATGAAATACACCTGGATAACTCTCATTCAAACTAAGGATATAGTGCTTGATGCATTTAGAAATTTTCAGGCTTATGTGACTAACCATTACCATGCCACGATTAAGATTTTCAGGTCTGATAATGGTGGTGAGTATACAAGCCTTGCATTCAAGCAACATCTAGCCTAACATGGGATCCTTCACCAAACAAACTGCCCTTACACGCCACAACAAAATGGAGTGGCTGAAAGGAAGAATAGGCATCTTATGGAGGTGGCTCGGTCAATTATGTTCCAGTCCAATGTTCCCAAAAGGTTTTGGAGTGATGCGGTGATGACTGCTTGCTACTTGATCAACAGAACACCTACCAGAGTTCTAGATGATAAGGCACCTTTTGAAGTTCTAAACAAGAAGAAGCCAGGCCTTAAGTCATCTAAAGGTGTTTGGGTGTCTATGCTTTGTTCTGGTTCCCAGGGAGATGAGGAACAAGCTAGAACCAAAGAGCACAAGGGCAATGTTCATTGGCTACTCTACAACTCAGAAGGGCTACAAGTGTTTTGATCCAAAGACAAGGCGAGTTCTGGTATCTAGGGATGTGAAGTTTGTGGAAACAAGAGGGTACTATGAAGAGAAGAGTTGGGATGATTTGAAGGATATATCCCAAGCATCTGATAAGGCAGCAAGTCTCCGGATCATTCTTGAGGGTCATGGGATGAATACAACCCAGGATCAGAGGAGGCAAGAAGGGCCTAACACTCATGAAGCTGAAAATCAAACTCACCATGATCATGAAGGGGGAAATGGACCTGAGGCTGAAGGAGGTCAAGATGAGGAACACTCAGGACATCATGATCAAGGTGAGGCAGCAAGTGAAGAAGGAATTGAAGAAAACAATGGACCTGAAGGAGAAGGTCATGAGGAACCAGTGGAAGAAGCTCCACCTCTGAGGAGAAGTATGAGGGTGAGGAGAGACCCTTCAAACTGGGTCAACACTCGGGTGTACTACAATGCCCAAGCAGTAGCTCATCCAAGTCAGGTGGTATGTTCTTTTGTCAAGTTCCCAAAAGAGCATTGTGCGTTTATAACTTGTCTGGATGAAAGCCAATTGCCAAGATCATATGAAGAGGCTATGAAGGATGAGAAATGGAGAGCCTCAGTTGCGGATGTGGATATTCACCATCAAGTTCTTGCCAAATGGGAAGATAGATAGACGGAAGACAAGGCTAGTGGCTAGAGGTTTCACTCAAACTTATGGAGAAGACTATCTTAACACCTTTGCTCCAGTTGCTAAACTCCATACCATTCGGATAGTTCTATAAGTGGCAACCAATCTGAAATGGGATCTTTGGCAAATGGATGTCAAGAATGCCTTTCTTCAAGGAGAACTTGAAGATGAAGTCTACATGAAGCCTCCACCAGGTCTTGAGAGTCTTGTGAAACCGGGAAATGTGCTGAGGTTGAAGAAAGCTATCTATGGTTTAAATCAGTCGCCTAGAGCTTGGTACAACAAACTAAGCACTACACTGAATGGGCTAGGCTTCAGGAAGTCTGAGTTAGACCACACTCTCTTCACTCTCACCACAACCTCAGGTATCATTGTCCTTCTGGTCTATGTTGATGATATCATCATAACTGGAAGTGACAAAGCAGGTATACAAGATACTAAAGACTATCTAAAATCTGTATTTGAAATTAAAGACTTAGGGGAGATGAAATACTTCCTTGGAATTGAGATATGTATATCCAAGGAAGGCTTGTTCATGTCCCAAAGGAAATACACCCTTGATCTTTTGAAAGATGTAGGTAAACTTGGTGGGAAGATAGAAAAGATGCCATTGGAGGATGGGTACAAAGTACCTCGAGAGGGGGAGATTGAGAACAGCCCATACCTTGAAGATCCTAAACTCTATAGGAGGATGGTTGGTAAGTTAATATACTTGACCATTACCCTTCCTGATATTTGTTTTGATGTGAACCAGGTGAGCCAACACATGCAAGAACCAAGGGAACATCACTGGAGGATGGTGGAACGGATCCTAAGTTACCTAAATGGATCACCAGGCCAAGGAGTATGGATGGGGTGTAATGAGAGCACTGAAGTGGTGGGGTATTGTGATGCAGATTGGGCAGATAAAGCTGATAGAAAGTCCACTACCGGCTATTGCACCTTTATTGGAGGAAACCTGGTAACTTGGAAAAGCAAGAAGCAGAAGGTGGTCTCTTGTTCGAGTGCTGAGGCTGAGTATAGAGCCATGCTGAAGCTGACAAATGAATTGGTGTGGATCAAAGGGATAATGAAGCATCTAGGAGTACAGCAAGCCGCACCCATGACTATGCATTGTGATAACCAGGCGGCTATCCACATTGCAACCAACTCGGTGTTCCATGAAAGAACCAAGCACATTGAGGTGGACTGCCACAAGGTGAGGCAAATGATTGGTCTTGGAGAGATCTTGCCATGTTATACTAGAAGTGAGGATCAGTTGGCGGATGTCTTTACCAAGGCAGCAAGGCAAAAGGTCATTGATTCTATTCACATCAGATTAGGACTCATTGACCTCTCACCAGACAACTAATCCCCTCGCTATGGGGTCTTCACTCTTTTTCCCTCATCAAGGGGTTTTATCCCAAAAAGGGTTTTCCCTTTGGTGAGGTTTTTAATGAGGGAGATCTCATAGCATTCCAAGCTTGACTTGTTCCACATGGTCAAGCTTGAGGGGGAGTGTTGATCTGAGTAAATAAGAGAGGAGGTTTAAGAGGCTTGAATGAGGTTTAGGGATCAAAGGAAGGTTGGTGCAAAGTTAGGGCAAGTGTACGGATGGTACAGACCGTACGGACTGTACGGCCGACCGTACGGACTGTACGGCCGACCGTACGGACCACTTGACCCAAACCACTTTAAACTCGACCAAAACATATTTTCGTCTTGTGCAAAAACTGGGTCAAGTTGTACGGATCCGTACAACTCAAGGTCCGTACATCCATGGCTGAGACTTGGGTCACAAGGCAGAAGGAAGATGAGGTAACCTTTCTGGGTAAAAGGAAGAAGGTTAACCTGAATGGTTACTCAGTAAGAAAGGCTCGCGGATAAGGAGTCAAGCTTGACCAAGACAACCTGTCCAAGGCTGGAAAGGAGATGGCATCTAGTCAAGATGCCAAAAGCATCTCTCTCCCTCAGCCACAAGTTTAAACCAGGCGCGCCTCTCCCCTTGACCAGCCACGTCTCCTCTTGGTTTACCTTTCCTTTTTTGTATCCGTTGTAAAGCCTCCATATATGTGTAAACTCCTCTCAGCTTAATCGATCAAGCAAACCATTTCTTTCTTTCGCGTTTCTCTCTTCTCTCTCTTGTGTTCATCATGAACATCGAGCATATTCTCTTCTAATCTCTCAATCTTTCCACTCTTTTCTCTTCTCTCGGTTCGTCTTCTCTTATTCTCTCAAAATCTCAGGATCAACCAGTAGCAGCTCAACCTTTTAGGAGAAGTACTAGAGTGAGGAACCCACCATCCAACTGGATCAACAGTCAAGTATACTACAATGGTCAAGCTGTTGAACGTCCTGCTCAAGCTGTTTGCACTTTTGAGCATTATCCGGAAGAGCATCATGCTTTTATGATCAGCTTGGATGAGAATCAAGTTCCAAGATCCTACGAAGAAGCAATGAAAGACAAATAATGGAGGGATTCAGTTTGAGCTGAGGCTGATGCAATGATCAAGAATGATGCGTGGTTTGAAAGCAAACTACTAAAGGGGAATAGGGCTGTGACCAGCAGATGGATCTTTACAATCAAGTACCTTGCAAATGGAAAGATTGATAGGAAGAAAACAAGATTAGTGGCGAGGGGATTTACTCAAACATAAGGAGAGGACTAACACCTTTGCTCCAGTCGCCAAGCTCCATACAATCAGGATAGTTCTATCCCTTGCAGTGAACTTGGAATGGGGACTTTGGCAAATGGATGTAAAGAATGTCTTTCTACAAGGAGAAGTTGAAGATGAGTTATACATGCATCCTCCTCCTGGTATTGAGCACTTGGTAAAAGAGGGACATGTCCTAAGGTTGAAGAAGGCTATATATGGTTTAAAGCAGTCTCCTAGAGACTGGTACACCAAGCTGAGCACTACTCTCAATGGGAAAGGCTTCAAGAAGTCCGAACTCGATCACACCCTCTTCACCTTAACCACTTCATCAGGTATGGTTGTTCTTCTCGTGTATGTTGATGATATCATCATCACATGAAGTGACAAGGTTGGTATTCAATCTACCAAGGATTTTCTAAAATCAGTATTTGAGATCAAAGACTTAGGAGAAATGAAATACTTCCTTGGTATTGAGATATGTAGATCCAAGGAAGGTTTGTTCCTTTCTCAAAGGAAATATACACTTGATCTTTTGAAAGATGCAGGTAAACTTGGAGGGAAGACAGTGAAGACACCCTTAGAGGAGGGTTATAAGGTTCCACGAGAGGGGGAGATTGAAGATAGCCAACCGCTTGAAGATGCCAAGCTTTACAGAAAGCTTGTGGGTAAGCTAATCTATCTAACTATTACACGACCTGATATATGTTTTGCTGTGAACCAGGTGAGTCAACATATGCAAGGACCAAAGGAACATCATTGGAACATGGTTAGCCGGATCCTGATGTACCTGAATGGCTCACCAGAGCAGGGAGTGTGGATGGGATGCAACCAGAGCACTGAAGTGGTCGGATTCTGTGATGCTGATTGGGCTGGAGACCGGGCAGATAGAAAGTCTACCACAGGCTATTGCACATTCATTGGTGGGAACTTGGTCACTTGGAAAAGCAAGAAACAGAAGGTGGTTTCATGCTCTAGTGCTGAGGCTGAGTATAGAGCCATGCTGAAGCTGACTAATGAGCTAGTTTGGATCAAGGGGATACTGAAGCACTTGGAGATTCATCAGTCCACACCAATGACCATGCATTGTCACAACCAAGCAGCAATCCACATTGCCTCAAACTCGGTGTTCCATGAGAGAACCAAGCACATTGAAGTTGATTGTCACAAGGTGAGACAGATGATAGTTCAAGGGGTAATCTTACCTTGTTACACTCGGAGTGAAGACCAGTTGGCTGATGTTTTTACCAAGCTCTAGGCGACTGATTTAAACCATAGACACTTGAGTCCATCCATCACAGGTTGGGACTCATTGATCTTACCAGGCACAACTAATCCCCTCGCCATGAGGTCTTTACTCTTTTCCTTTCTAAGATTTTATCCCTAAGGAGAGTTTTCTTTGGCAAGGTTTTTAATGAGGAAGATCTCATGGCATTCCGTACAAGGCCGTACAACTAAGCCGTACAAGTGTCCGTACAACCTTTCGATATAAGACTCAGAGGAGTCTTTCGAAGGGTGGTGAAGATGGATTCTCAAGCTGGCTTTCACGCACTCTCTAGAGAACAAAGGATGGTCGTTTGATGAACACCTAACCGGATGAGGGATCAATTGTGGATGGAATCTAACAAGCTGGCTTGCACGCTCTCTCTTGTTGGATCAATTGATGATGAAGGTGATGGAACGAAGAACACCACAAGGATGATGGTGGATCCTTGATACAGTTCAAGACTCTGCTCACTTGAATCTCACAAGAAAGAAGAAGTCGGCTGCGGCTTGCTTTAGGGGGCAAACTGACTCCTATATTGATCTAGGGTAAAAGTTGTGTGTTACAATGGCTGCGTGTGGGACTTTATTAATAGTCCTTCAGCCTTGACCTAATGGTCGACCCAAGACAAGGAAAAAACTCAAAACGACAGGACTTAAGGTTTTAAACGAAAAATAGAAAACTAACATTGCTCTGTTTAAGACCAAAAAGGAAAGTTGCAAAAATAAAAGAAAATAAGGCCTAAGCTAAGTCTTGGCCTTGAACCCTGGTTGCTTGTGGGATAGGCGAGTTCTAGGAACCACTAGACTGACCCATCTTACTTGCACAAAGTGTAAATAAAGTAAAGACTTCCCTTGGTTCAGTGTTGGCCTTCTTTGCTAGGTAGTTGATCTTGAGGGCGTCTGGATCAACCTTGGTAGAACTCATGACTTGGTCTTCTATTTCTGGTACTTTAATACTTGAGTCTTTTAAGGCCTTCTTCATCAGGAATGGGGTCTTCTTCCACATCCATTCCTGCCACATAACCATCCTTGTCAGTTTCAGCCAAATAAGCTTCCTTACCTGGAGTGATATTGAGTTGCGCAAAGGCATTGCTCAAGTCATCACTTGGCTTGTTGATATGCTCTACTTTGGTGGGTTGAGCTATTGGCATGTTTAGTGATTCGTCCATATTGTCTAGGATAGCTTGAACAGCAAGTATGAATCCATCCTTGAGCCTCGTAGCCTTGGAACGGGTCATGGGGCCTTCTGTGACCTTAGGAATGGTGATGGGAGCTTGGTTCTGGTCCATGACCTCATCACCTTTATGTCGACCAAAGTTACTTTGGGTCGACCACAGTCACTCCTGGTAAATCAGAGAAAGTTACCATATGTGGATAAGCTTCCTCCCTTCTTCCTTCCGTGTGTCCACATACACTGAACCTTATGGATAAGGTTTACTCCGCGTAGACAGGCTGGCCAAGAGCATCTGGTCAAGATGCCATTGGCATCAAGCGTTTGAGCCTTCTGGTCCATATATTTCAAACCAGGCGCGCCTAAGGTCTTGACTACACATGCTCGAGTTGAAACCTTATCCTATTTGTATTCGTTAAGCTTATTGTACCTTCTCTATATATTTGTAATCCCTCTCTATTAAAATGTATCAAGAAAAGGAGATGTGAAGGCAAAAAAAAGGAAGTGAAGGCCAAGCATCTCCATACCAAACTGAAGAAGAAGAAGCTGGTTGATGATCCAAGGATATGTTCATCAAGAGAACCCAATTTGATTTTGTTTGTACAAACTTGCTCCACAAGCTACCACTTGAGCTAACCTGACTTGCAAGGCAAGAAATAAGTTGTGGAGACTAATATGGACGTTGGGAACCTCTAAGAAGTAAAGGAAACCAGTTTGTTTAGACGACCTCTAGGTTGTTTAGGCTGCTCGAAAACCTTAGAGAAGTTTAAACAATGTTTAAAAGAATTTCCTTTTTGCTTGGTAGGCGGAAACCCTAGTTCCTTTTAACCTAGCCGAGTATCCTTTTTTCTTTTTGTCTTGCAGAACAAGCTTAATTCTTGTTGATCTTTTTCCTTTTTGCTTATATTGTTTACCTAGAATCCTTTTACTGTTTATATTGTTTTCCTTTGTGCAGGAAGCGATGGGATCCGAGTCTGAAGAAGAAGCTGAACTCGTCAGGAAGAACAAGCTACTCATGGAAGCCATGACAGCTCAACTTAATCAGTCTATGGTCGCCACAATGACTGAGATGATGAGGACCAACCTTAGTGAGCTCCGCAGAGAGTTCAGAGAAGAAGTAAGGAGAGCTACTGGTCAAGGAACCAACCGAGAGGCTAGGAGAGAAGAGAGACCTCATGCAACTCGACAAGAGCATGCTGGTTCTGAGGAGACTGACAACTACTATGAACATCTCAGTTCATCATCAAGACAAAGCCAAAGAAGACATAGGCGTGGACAAGAAGGAAGGACAAACCAGAGAGATGAACTTGCTGGTTTGAAGATCAAGATACCCCCATTCCATGGCAAAGCTGATCCGGATGCCTACCTTGAGTGGGAGAAGCAGATTGAGTTGGTCTTTCAGTGTAAGCAGTACACAAACCAAAAGAAGATTCAAATAGCTGCTACTGAGTTCTATGACTATGCTCTAAGTTGGTGGGATCAGTAGATCACCACTCGTAGAAGGAATGGAGAGGAACCAGTTGAGACTTGGACAGAGATGAAGTCTATCATGCGCAAGAGGTTTGTTCCAAGTCATTACCACAGAGACTTGCATCACCGGCTCAGGAAGCTTACTCAAGGTTCAAGATCAGTGGAGGAGTATTACCAGGAGATGGAGTTGCTCACGCTAAGGGCTAGCATATCAGCAGATAGAAAGCAACCATGTCAAGGTTCCTGTGTGGTCTAAACCGAGAGATACAAGACAATGTTGAGATGCAACATTATGTAAAGCTTGAAGAGATGTTACACAAAGCTATTCTTGTGGAACAACAACTCAAGAGGAAGGGACATTCACGAGCCAACTATGGATCCAACCGGTTACACAACACCAAGGAAGAGAAGTCACCTTATCCTAAGGAGTCTAAACCGTTTCAGAAAGACCACAAGTCCTATCCGAGGGAACAAACCAAACCAACCAGTGCTCTTGACAAGGGCAAAGGCAAGGCTGAGGCTTCTAGTTCCATAGCTCGTGATGTCAAGTGTTTCAAGTGCCAAGGATGAAGTTATTATGCCAATGAGTGTACCAACAAGAGAGTCATGATCTTTCTGGAAGATGGTGAGTATGCCTCAGAAGATGACAACACCGAGTCTGACCAAGAAGAGACTGAAGAGGAGCATGAAGAAGGACCAGTCCAGGGGAAGCTTTTTGTAGCTAGAAGGCTTCTAAGCTTGCAAACCAAGACTGAGGAGCTAGAGCAACGAGAAAACCTATTCTATACCCGGTGCTTGGTCCAAGGGAAAGTATGCAGCCTCATAGTTGATGGAGGCAGTTGTGTGAATGCTGGTAGTGAAACAATGGTCAAGAAGTTGGGATTGAAGGTTCAGAAGCATCCCAAACCCTACAGCCTACAATGGTTGAATGAAGAAGGCACCATGAAGGTTTCAAGTCAAGTGCTCATTCCTTTAGTTATAGGAAGATATGAAGATAAAGTCTTGTGTGATGTGTTGCCTATGGAAGCTGGTCACATACTTCTTGGGAGACCTTGGCAATCTGATCGCCGAGTTATCCATGATGGCTTCACCAACAAGCACTCCTTTGAGTTCAAGGGTCGCAAGACTGTCCTGGTTCCCTTGACACCTAAGGAAGTTCAACATGACCAGATTCAACTCCAAAAGAAGAAGGAGATTTATCTCAAACCGGCCGGAACTAAGCAGCCAAAATTCTATGCCAACATGGGTGATAGCAAAAGAACTCTCTACTCTAAACAATCTGGTATCTTACTTGTGTTTAAAGAAACTCTTTTGAACTTAACATATTCTACACCGGTGTATCCGAGTGAAATGGTTTCTCTTTTGCAGGAGTTTCAAGATGTATTTCCAGAGGACAATCACATTGGTTTACCTCCTTTGCGAGGGATTGAGCATCAGATAGACTTTGTTCGAGGATCTACACTTCCAAACCGTCCAGCATACAGAACCAACCCGGTTGAGACCAAGGAGTTGCAAAGACAAGTAGAGGAACTCATGGAGAAGGGCTATATCCGAGAGAGTTTGAGCCCATGTGCTGTACCAGTGGTCCTAGTGCATAAGAAGGATGGTACATGGCGTATGTGTGTTGATTGTAGATCAATCAACAACATCATAGTGAAGTATCACCACCCTATACCTAGATTAGATGATATGCTTGATGAATTGCATGGTTCTTGCTTCTTTTCTAAGATAGATTTGAAAAGTGGTTATCATCAGATTAGGATGAAAGAATGAGATGAATGGAAGACTGCATTTAAAACTAAACATGGATTATATGAGTGGTTAGTTATGCCATTTGGATTAACCAATGCACCTAGTACATTCATGAGATTAATGAATCATGTTCTTAGATCATTCATAGGCATTTCTGTTGTTGTATACTTTGATGACATCTTAGTATATAGCAAGAACTTAGAAGAGCATATAGAACATCTTAGGGCTGTCCTGAATGTTTTGAGAAATAAAAATCTTTATTCCAACTTGAAGAAGTGCCTTTTTGCACGGATAACTTGGTTTTTCTAGGCTTTGTTGTGAGTGCAGATGGAGTTAAGGTGGATGAAGAGAAGATCAAAGCCATCATGGAATTCCAAGCTTGACTTGTTCCACATGGTCAAGCTTGAGGGGGAGTGTTGAACTGAATAAGAGATGGGATTAGGCTCTAAGGAGAAGGCTAGAGAAGACTAATAAAATGCAGAGGAAGAAGTTTGGGAGTGTCCGTACAGATCCGTACAAGGCCGTACAACTAGGCCGTACAAGTGTCCGTACAACCTTTATGTCGACCAAAGTTACTTTGGGTCGACCACAGTCACTCCGGGTAAATCAGAGAAAGTTACCATACGCGGATAAGCTTCCTCCCTTCTTCCTTTCGTGTGTCCACATACACTGAACCTTATGGATAAGGTTTACTCCGCGTAGACAGGCTGGCCAAGAGCATCTGGTCAAGATGCCATTGGCATCAAGCGTTTGAGCCTTCTGGTCCATATATTTCAAACCAGGCGCGCCTAAGGTCTTGACTACACATGCTCGAGTTGAAACCTTATCCTATTTGTATTCGTTAAGCTTATTGTACCTTCTCTATATATTTGTAATCCCTCTCTATTAAAATGTATCAAGAAAAGGAGATGTGAAGGCCAAACAAAGGAAGTGAAGGCCAAGCATCTCCATACCAAACTGAAGAAGAAGAAGCTGGTTGATGATCCAAGGATAAGTTCATCAAGAGAACCCAATTTGATTTTGTTTGTACAAACTTGCTCCACAAGCTACCACTTGAGCTAACCTGACTTGCAAGGCAAGAAATAAGTTGTGGAGACTAATATGGACATTGGGAACCTCTAAGAAGTAAAAGAAACCAGTTTGAATTCAAAAGAAAAAGTCACATGGAAGCATAAGGAGTTGTGTAGAGCTGTCACTATCATCAAGGAAGGTTGTGTCTCTCCTCGTGTCCCTTTCTACTCTACCTGGATGTCCAAACCTTGGCTGTATCCCATTTGGCCTCTTCTCATCCCTACAGAATTATTTGTTTATATTTCCTTGGTTTAGTAATTGTTTAATGTTGCTCATTGTCTATTTAAAGGCTGCTTCACCTCTTGTAACTCTAACCAGAATTAGTAGAAAAGTTTCTCTCTCTAATTTCGTGTGCTCTCTCTCCCTTGCTTGTGTCTAAACAATATTCACAATGTAAGGAGTTAAGTATTATGGTTTAGAGGCTGACTTAGCTCTTTCTCTCTTAAGGCAGCCTAATACTTGTCAAACTCACTCTAAACTCTTCTTTATCTGTTGTCTTAAACTCTAGCTTACTGATTCTAAATCCCATTCATCTAAGTACACAAACTAAGTGTTGTGTTACTTCTCAAGGATAGATTCATACTAGAGACTTTCTGCTTCATATAACCACTTTACTGTCTAGGATTATTGGATATATAGTAAGCTGTGTATGAGGATTCAACCACAAGTTGGTTGTCTCTGATCTTGAATGGTGAGTTCCTGTTGTATGGTTGAAGTGGATTCATTCACAAGTAAATTGAATCACTCCTTACATTAGACAAACACTCATGAATTCTAACACTCTCATTCATTAATCAATCAAGTTTTCGAGTCTCTCTTTTCTCTCTAAGTTCTTCACACCCAGAAATGGGTTCTTAGGAAAGTTTGGTTCTTTAGTCTAGAAATCTCTTCTTCTCTCTCTGAAAGTCTCTTCTTCTCAGGCGAAGAGAGCTTAGACGAGCCACATGATGCCACAATGCACCAGCTGAGATTTTGAGAGAAGAAGAGTAGAAGAGCCGAGAGTAAGAGAGAAAGAGTGAAAGATTGAGAGATTAGAAGAGAGTGTGCTCGATGTTCATGATGAACACGAGAGAGAGTAGAGAGAAACGCAAGAGAAAGAAATGGTTTGCTTGCTTGATTAATCTGAGAGGAGATACAAATATATAGAGAGTGACTTAGGTTTACAACGGATTTAAAAGCAAAGGCTATGAGGGGGGAGACGTGGCCGGTCAAGGGAAGAGGAGCGTCTGGTTTGAACATGTGGATAAGGGTGCAAGATGCTTTTGGCATCTTGACCAGATGCCTTCTCCTTTCCAGCCTTGGACAGGCTGTCTTGGTCAAGCTTGACCCCTTATCCGTGAGCCTCCTTCTTACTGAGTAACCATCAAGTTAACCTTCCTCCTTTTTACCCAGCAAGGTTATCTCCTTCCTTCTACCTTGTGACCCAAGTTACGGCCATGGATGTACGGACCTTGAGTTGTACGGATCCGTACAACTTGACCCGGTTTTTGCACAAGACCAAAATGTGTTTTTGTCAAGTTTAAAATGATTTGGGTCGAGTGGTCCGTACGGTCGGCCGTACAGTCGTAAGGTCCGTACCGTCCGTACACTTACCCCAAATTTGCACAACCTTCCCTTTGATCCCAAATTCCATTCTAAACCCTTTAAACCTCCTCTCTTTATTACCTCAGATCAACATTCCCCCTCAAGCTTGACCATGTGGAACAAGTCAAGCTTGGAATGCTATGAGATCCCCCTCATTAAAAACCTCACCAAAGAGAAAACCCTTTGTGGGATAAAACCCTTTGAAGAGGGAAAAAGAGTGGAGACCCCATAGCGAGGGGATTAGTTGTCTGGTATGAGGTCAATGAGTCCTAATCTGGTATGAATAGACTCAATGACCTTTTGCCTTGCTGCCTTAGTGAAGACATCCACCAACTGATCCTCACTCCTTGTGTAACATGGCAAGATCTCTCCAAGACCAATCATTTGCCTCACCTTGTGGCAGTCGACCTCAATATGCTTGGTTCTTTCATGGAACACCGAGTTGGTTGCAATGTGGATAGCCGCCTGGTTATCACAATGCATAGTCATGGGTGTGGCTTGCTCTACTCCTAGATGCCTCAGTATCCCTTTGATGCACACCAATTCATTTGTCAGCTTCAACATGGCTCTATACTCAGCCTCAGCACTCGAACAAGAGACCACCTTCTGCTTCTTGCTTTTCCAAGTGACCAGGTTTCCTCCAATAAAGGTACAATAGCCTATGGTCGACTTCCTATCAGCTCTATCTCCTGCCCAATCTGCATCACAGTACCCCACCACTTCAGTGCTCTCATTGCACCCCATCCATACACCTTGGCCTGGTGATCCATTTAGGTAACTTAGGATCCGTTCCACCATCCTCTAGTGATGTTCCCTTGGTTCACAGCAAAACAAATATCAGGACGGGTAATGGTCAAGTATATTAACTTACCAACCATCCTCCAAGAGTTTAGGATCTTCAAGGTATGGACTGTTCTCAATCTCCCCCTCTCGTGGTACTTTGTACCCATCCTCCAATGGCAATTTTGCTATCTTCCCACCAAGTTTACCTGCATCTCTCAAAAGATCAAGGGTGTATTTCCTTTGGGACATGATCAAGCCTTCCTTGGATCTACATATCTCAATTCCAAGGAAGTATTTCATCTCCCCTAAATCTTTAATTTTAAACACCGATTTTAGATAGTCTTTAGTATCTTGTATACCTGCTTTGTCACTCCCGGTTATGATGATGTCATCAACATAGACCAGAAGGACAATGATACCCGGGGTTGTGATGAGAGTGAAGAGAGTGTGATCTAACTCAGACTTCCTGAAGCCTCGCCCATTCAGAGTAGTGATTAGCTTGTTGTACCAAGCTCTAGGCGACTGCTTTAGACCATAGATAGCTTTCTTCAACCTCAGCACATTTCCCGGTTTCACAAGACTCTCAAGACCTGGTGGAGGCTTCATGTAGACTTCATCATCAAGTTCTCCTTGAAGAAGGGCATTCCTGACATCCATTTTCCAAAGATCCCATTTCAGATTGGTTGCCACTGATAGAACAATCAGAATGGTATGGAGCTCAGCAATTGGAGAAAATGTGTCAAGATAGTCTTCTCCATATGTTTGAGTGAACCCTCTAGCCACTAGTCTTGTCTTCCTTCTATCTTTCTTCCCATTTGGTAAGAACTTGATGGTGAATATCCACATACTGGTTACTGCTTTCTTCCCTTTAGGCAGCTCACTTTCATACCATGTCTCATTCTTGATCATGGCATTAGCCTCATCCGCAACTGAGGCTCTCCATTTCTCATCCTTCATAGCCTCTTCATATGATCTTGGCAATTGGCTTTCATCCAGGGAAGTTATAAACGCGCAATGCTCTTTTGGAAGCTTGGTAAAAGAACATACCACCTGACTTGGATGAGCTACGGCTTGGGCATTGTAGTACACCCGAGTGTTCACCCAGTTTGAAGGGTCTCTCCTCACCCTCATACTTCTCCTTAGAGGTGGAGCTTCTTCCACTGTTTCCTCATGACCTTCTCCTTCAGGTCCATTGTTTTCTTCAATTCCTTCTTCACTTGCTGCCTCACCTTGATCATGATCTCCTGAGTATTCCTCATCCTGACCCATTTCGGCCTCAGGTCCATTTCCCCCTTCATGATCATGGTAAGTTTGATCTTCAGCTTCATGAGTGTTAGGCCGTTCTTGCCTCCTCTGATCCTGGGTTGTATTGATCCCAAGACCCTCACGAATGATCCTAAGACTCGCTGCCTTATCAGATGCTTGGGATAGATCCTCCAAATCATCCCAACTCTTCTCTTCATAGTAACCTCTTGACTCCACAAACTTCACATCCCTAGACACCAGAACACGCCTTGTCTTTGGATCAAAACACTTGTAGCCCTTCTGAGTTGTAGAGTAACCAATGAACATTGCCCTTTGTTAAGTTGTGGAATCCACTTTGGGGTTAATTAGAAAGTTGAGAGGAGAAGGGTTTGGATCGACCTTGTCCGTACAAGGCCGTACAAGGCCGTACAGGCCGTACAGGCCGTACAGGCCGTACAAGGTCGACCAAAAGCATTCGACCAGTTTTTACCATTCGGGTAAAACCAAAGTTACCCGACTGCTTTGCTTGGGAGGTAACCTTATCCACCCGTTGGAAAGGAAGAAGAGAGCCGCGTGGACAGGGTGGCAAGAGCTGGAAGGATCAGCATCTTGTCAAAGATGCTGATGCCATTTGCTTGGCCAGGAAGCCTCGGTTTAAATTAGGCGTGCCCTTCTGTCGACCACAGCCACACCTTTTCTCCTTTGCTTTATGAAAACCCTTCTAACTCTCTCTATATAAGCAAACCCCGAGTGGATGAATAAATCATACAGTTCTCTCTAATATTTTCGAGTCTCCAAACATGTTCTTCATTGTCTCTTACAATCTCTCTTCTCGTGAAGTCTAAACCAAATCTTTCCTCTCTAAATCTGTTCTTAATCTCTTTCTGGTTACTTTTCTTCTTAGATACCAAAAATCTCATGGTATCAGAGCCAGGTTCATCAAGATCTGGGTTTGTGTTCATCGAGTTGAAGAAGATCAAGGTTGAAACTTTTTGAAGATCCAAGGCTATTCTTTGAAGATCCGGGTAGAAGACTGAAGTTTGAAGCTTGTGTGTTGTCAAAGCTTGAGTCTTTCACGTTCCTACCTTCCAAGACTCATCCTTTCCTCACGTTTCTGGGTTCATCCGTGTTCTAAGGTACAGATCCACTCATTTCCAAGCTTTTGAAGTCAAGCTGGTTGTAGATGGATAGTGTTAGCATGAAGGTTCTGGTTACTCTCAAGGGGAGTAACTATCTGTTGTGGTCTCTTTTGGTGAAGACTGTTGTGGGAAGTAAGGGCTTATGGGGTCATATCACATCCGGTGAAGCTCCTAAGCTCATTACTCAAGAAGGTGAAGCTGCAGGCGCCACAAGTGCCACAAGTGAAGTGGAGAAATGGCAGCAAGAAGACATGATGGTGATGACACTTCTTCAAGGCTCTCTTGAGACTCCTATCATGAAAGCTTATAGCTACTGTGAAACTGCAAAGGATCTATGGGATACCTTGAAGAAGGTGTATGGAAACATCTCAAACTTGAGCCGGGTGTTTGAAGTGAAGAGAGCAATCAATGGGTTGCTACAAGAAGATATGGAGTTCACCAAGCATCTTAGAAGGTTCCGAGCACTCTGGTCTGAGCTAGAGATGCTGAGGCCTAGCAAGGTTGATGTTGATGAGTTGAATGAAAGGCGTGAGCAAGATAAGGTCTTTGGACTCCTGCTCACCCTAAACCCAGTCTACAACAGCCTCATCAAGCATATCCTGAGAGGTGAGAATCTTCCATCTCTATGAAAGTTTATCAGAGTTCAGGCTGTGGGTTGTGTGAGAAGCTTCAACCTCAACAGGTTCGGACTGATCTTGTAATAACAATGAGAAAAGAAGACTTGATGAGAGAATAAGATTGTGGAAGAGACTAAGAGAATAATGAGACTCAAGAGAGATTCGTGAGACTTGATGAACCAGAGATTAAGAGAGTGAAGAACAGAGATTTAGAACTCAGAAAAGAATAGGAAGGAGGAGGGGAAACCCCACTCTCTCACTTGAATTGTTTACAATCGATAATGAGGCCTTTATAGGCAATACAAGAAGCAAACATTAACCTATATCTAAGGGCTGATAAAGCCTGAGGGAATGGACGGTTTAGATGAAGTCAGATGGTCTTTATACAGGCTGGAGACAGCCTGGGCGCGCCTAGGAAAGCTTGGCCAGGAATAGGCCAGCAATGCACATGAACCTTGCCAATGATCAGTCCAAGTTCATTCCTTCTTTTGGATAAGCATCTTTATAGCATATTCCTCTTATCCATTTCGACACATCTGTTTCCTTTCCTCCTTAGCTTCAATCAGTCACAAGAGATTTGAATTGCTTCGGTTTAAAGTGATCAAACCAAAGACAAACCCAAAACTGCTTTATCGCTCGACCGTACAGACATTGTACGGACCACCCGTCCGTACACCTTGACCCGGATTTTGCACATTGCCCAAACTCACCCAAAAGTTGAACCAGGAAGTGTTTTGGGTCGACCATGTCCGTACAGTCCGTACAAGGCCGTACAGGCGGTACGACTGTCCGTACAGTCGACCCTATTTTTGCAATTTCGCCCAATGGCTCCCAAATCTTCCCAAACACTTCCTTCTTGATCATAAGCCCTTCTTGAACCTTGTTCTTGCTCAGTATAAGCTTCTGGACCCTCTTTAGTCTTTGATCAGACTTCTAATGGGTTTTGGCCCTAACTTTGCACATGGCCTTTAGTGCTCCATTTCTCTCTTCAGGTTTAACACTCCCCCTCAAGCTTGACTCTATAGATCCTGAGTCAAGCTTGGAACCCTGAAGTCACTCCTCATTAAAAACCTTATGAGAGAAAACCCTCCTTAGGGATAAAACCCTCATAAGTAAAAGAGTAAGCTCCTTCAAGGCCTAGGGATTGGCCATTGAGCCTTTGTGCCTTAGAACCAGTGTGGTTGGACACAAAGGACTCTGGATCGTGGCCTAAACTCGTGCAGCCAACAACACAAAGGCTTGCACCCTCATAGAACTCGACTTGACCTCTTCATAGACCCAAAACAACCTCATTTGGTCGAATGTAAAGTTTTTGGGTCGACTTGGTCCGTACAGATCCGTACGGTCCGAGTACATCCGTCCGTACCAAATCTGTATGGCCTCGCCCTAACTTTACACATAATCATCTTCAGTGAGGTTCAAGCACTGGTAATGGTACCTGATACATTATCCCAAAGGTGCATCAATACTTATCAAGTATATCCACAAGAAAAACAAACTTAGGAACACCTCAAAAGAATGAAACCAAACCAGAGATTCTAGCAACTTAGACATTCTTCTAAATGAAGCAAGATATCAATGATGGTTTCTACTAAGGCAATAGCACTAGAACTTATTCCATTTTAACCATAACAATCAGAGCCAATCTATTCAAGCATTTAAGAACCCTTTCGAGATTTAAGAAGAAATGATGAATGACATGAATTGAATTGAGTTCAAGTTACTTCCCTTTTTGTGTGGATGAGGAGTGACTGGTTTTGTCACTTGAATCCCTCACACTCGGTCAGTTGCAGCCTCTCCATGGCAACACCAACTTGATGGGAGGTTGGATGATCTTTTGTTGAAGTCCTTTCAAGGCTTTGAAGCTGGACCATGGATGGATCATGTAAATTCAGACTCCCCCTCAAGCTTAACTCCGAGACTATGGGAGGAGCTAAGCTTGTGAACGATCCAAACCATCCATGGCCTTATGACCACCAGTCTTCTTGACTTTGTGATGTCCTTCTTCTTGTGAGTTTACTCTCTTCCTTAATAGGAACTAGGGTGTTTGAATCACCATAGAGAGATCCTCACAAGATACTTTCTCTCCATTGCATGACCATTCTCTATACACTCCTTGTATTTGAATGGACTGATGCGTCCATGGAATGGTATGCAATGGGACGATTAGCATGTCCTTTGTTCCATTTCCTTTAGATCATCTGCCTCCTCATGACTTTGGTGATGATCTTCATTGCAGCACCCTCTTGGTGATGCTTTTCTTTGCTTGTCTACTGTCCTCTCTACACTCTCCTGATATGTAGGCTATGGTGACTGAACCACCATGGACAGAACCGCAAGGCAGCTCTCCATTTGTCACAACATCCTCTCTACACTCTTTGGAGTAGGCTATGGACTTCCCATGGATTGTTGGCAATGGGCAAATTCATGGTCTTAGGAACCATCAGTCTTTACAAGGCTTGATGTCCTTACCCTTGTGAGTTTTGGCTCTCTTCCTTATACCAGGAACTATTGGTGTTTGAATCACCTTAAGAGCCCTCACAAGGTAGTCTCTCATTGTATGATATCCCACTCTACACTTCCTGTAGACTTTGGGACATACATGTCCAAGTGGTATTATACAATGGTATCAACCTCTCATTTCATACTCAATCACACTACTATTCCCGTAGTTTGTGGACTGACACGTCCAGTGATGATATGCAATGGCATTAGACCTTTGTCTTGTCACTTTGGTTTGGTTTGTCACTGTATCACATCTTGTGTACCTAACATCACCACAACTCAATGCAAGATTAGATCATCCCATTGGGACCAAACCAAGATCACTCATCCGGTTTGATCACCAATGCCTCAACAAGCTAAAAGAAAACTTGAAACCAGCAGACCACAGAGCAAGGAAGGGCAAATTAAACTTCTCTAGATTCAATGCAAGATTGAAACAAAGCACTTGCAACTAGGCTTGAATTTTAGATGCACCATATATGAATGCAACAATCTTAGACAGCAACTATACGAATGCAACAGATTCAATCCGAACTAACCACTATATGATCCATTTTAAACAACCTAAACAGAATGCAAGAAAACAACCAGACATGTTAATGAGCAATAGTTTCACCAAGATCATAGATTCAAGTAGTTTAGACACACTTCTAAATCCTACTTTATATCTCTGATGGATTAACTATGTCATTAACATCCAAGCAACAAAGAACCGGATTGAATCACTATCTATATGCTTATGGATGCAAAACAGTCTAAAACAATTCTCATGATGCAAGAAGCAGAGACACTCAGTTCTACACACCATGACAAAAAGAGATATGACAATGCACGAGACAATACTAAACCACCACTATGATGCTTATGGAAGAACAAGAATCAGAACACAAAATAATGCAGTAAACAAGCCAGGAGATCCTGGGACAAACAACACTCCATGCACACCAAAGTATAAACTCTTATTAAGGGATAAAGGATTTGCTTACAGCTAAGGAATCCGGGCTGATTCCTTAAACCTCCATGAACACAAGTCAGTATTTCTTGTTGGGATTAGCCCAACCCTTCTTTAGTCATTACTGCTTGAGGCAGCTTTAGACTTGGCTCTTGAGGAACACCTCCATCCCTTTTAGACTTGATGCTTAGCCCCCAATGCACCTCTTCTCGGATCAATACAGGTCACTGAGCTTGATGGTACTTCTAGTAGCTCACTTGAGTTTTTTTCTCTAGTTTGGCCGAGATTTGGGTCCAAACTTGGAATGAGCTCAAGAGAGATCTAAAACCGTGTTCACCATTTCTTTAGCTTCAGTGCCTTTGGTCACCAGTCTCCCATGGACTTAAGTGATGACCACTCCTACTTGTGTGCCTCTTGAGCTAGCAGCACACCACTTCCACAGCAGTGTTTTAATGCCACTATCTCTTCACACAAACTCTCCATTGCTTCTCAATGGGCAGAGCCTTTTCTTACTTGGTTTGGTTAGACACTGAACACTTCTTATGTTCCTGTACAGCACTCAAACTCCAGAATAAATTAGGCCACAAGCATTGGGATCAAACCTTGACTAATCATCAATTTTGATCTCCAATGTCAACAGCAATGCTACTTCCTAAATGACAATGCATGATCTGTTAAGATAAAACACATTTCATTTAGGCAAAACTAGGCTACCTTAACCGTATCCTTAGACATTACTCTAGGTGCTCAACATAATGCAGCAACCAACCAAGTGAATGATGAAGATGCAAGACACCTTAACAAGTTCTAATCAGTCATGAATGCAATTACTGGAGCTGATACACTATCTAGCACCCTAATACACATTCAAACAGAGAACAAGGTATGGCCTTTTTAACAATCACACATCACACAAGACCTTTAAGCATCCTGGGACAGTATCTAGCGACCTTTATAAGACCCTCAGGACATGAACACACACTATACCACACGGTCATAACAAAAGTCTCAAGCTTTATACAAGGGAAGGGAGTTATCTTACAGTCAAGGAACATGTGCTGGTTCCTTGAACCTCCATGGTTAACCGGTTCATGACTAGATAGATTTGGGTTGTTGGTTTGGGAACCAACACCTCCTTCTTTGTGTGACCTTCCCCCTTGACCCCCCATCATGCCAAAGACACCAAATTTCTCCATGTTTGAGTCGCCACACCATGATCCAAGTTGAAAGTCTCCTTCTTTAAAATGTTTCTCCTTGGACAGTGAGGAAGAGCGGCTTGGACAAGCTTCCAATGGCCTTCTTTCCCCAGAACGAACATGGGAGAGGTGGATGAACTGAGAATAGCTTCTGGGCACGCCATGGATGATAAAGTTTCGATCTTGAAGGGTTTAAACGACTGGATGCACAGAAGCTTCTTCATTGGTTTAGAAATGGCATGAGAGAGAGAGATCTTGAGCTTGTGGATGCTAATGAACCAGGTTCTGATGAACCTGGCTCTGATACCATGAAAGTTTATCAGAGTTCAGGCCGTGGGTTGTGTGAGAAGCTTCAACCTCAACAGGTTCAGACTGATCTTGAAATAACAATGAGAAAAGAAGACTTGATGAGAGAATAAGATTGTGGAAGAGACTAAGAGAATAATGAGACTCAAGAGAGATTCGTGAGACTTGATGAACCAGAGATTAAGAGAGTGAAGAACAGAGATTTAGAACTCAGAAAAGAATAGGAAGGAGGAGGGGAAACCCCACTCTCTCACTTGAATTGTTTACAATCGATAATGAGGCCTTTATAGGCAATACAAGAAGCAAACATTAACCTATATCTAAGGGCTGATAAAGCCTGAGGGAATGGACGGTTTAGATGAAGTCAGATGGTCTTTATACAGGCTGGAGACAGCCTGGGCGCGCCTAGGAAAGCTTGGCCAGGAATAGGCCAGCAATGCACATGAACCTTGCCAATGCTCAGTCCAAGTTCATTCCTTCTTTTGGATAAGCATCTTTATAGCATATTCCTCTTATCCATTTCGACACAGCTGTTTCCTTGCCTCCTTAGCTTCAATCAGTCACAAGAGATTTGAATTGCTTCGGTTTAAAGTGATCAAACCGAAGACAAACCCGAAACTGCTTTATCGCTCGACGGTACGAACATTGTATGGACCACCCGTCCTTACACCTTGACCCGGATTTTGCACATTGCCCAAACTCACCCAAAAGTTGAACCAGGAAGTGTTTTGGGTCGACCATGTCCGTATAGTCCGTACAAGGCCGTACAGGCGGTACGACTGTCCATACAGTCGACCCTATTTTTGCACTTTCGCCCAATGGCTCCCAAATCTTCCCGAACACTTCCTTCTTGATCATATGCCCTTCTTGAACCTTGTTCTTGCTCAGTATAAGCTTCTGGACCCTCTTTAGTCTTTGATGAGACTTCTAATGGGTTTTGGCCTTAACTTTGCACATGGCCTTTAGTGGTCCATTTCTCTCTTCAAGTTTAACACTCTAGAAGATGTATGTGCTCAGATACAAAAGGAGCAAGGTTCTATTGGGCTGTTTGGAGGTAAGGGAGAGCTTACCCTGGCTAACCAAGCTGCGCAAACTGATCAAGGTGAACCGGCAATGGCAAACAAGGCATCTTTCAACAAGTTTGAAAACCGGAGGTTCAATGGAAACTGTGATCACTGCAAGAATCATGGACACAAGAAGAGTCAGTGCTGGATCCTACACCCACATCTCAAGCCGGCCAAGTTCATGAAGTTGAGGGAAGCAAGGGCTCACATCTCGGAGGGTTCAAATGGTGCTGGCTCAAGCAAGACAACTGATGGTGATAAGAAGGAGGCGAGTGAAGGAAAGTCTCATGTAGCTTATACAGGAAGCACCAGCAGGAAGAATGATCAAGACTACATCCGGAGGTCTGACATTGAAGCTCTCATCAAAATGCTCAAGGAGAACGGTAAAACCTTTGGTAACCTTAATGGGTATTCTCTTGGTGCTTCAATGGTTGCTTGTTGTCAGGTTGTGTCTGAACCGAGATTGAAAAGTAGAGCTTTGTTTCAGTTGGTTGTTTTCGAAGTACTTCCTTGTGGTACTGTCTTGGAACATACTCTCTACGCATCAAAGCTCTCAACTTAAACTATGTTTCAACTGGTTCTTTTCTGTCAAGTCTTCTGCACTTTACCAATTGATTCCACCAGCTTAAAGCATCACCACAAAACTCAGCAGTAGCCATTTGAACCTTCTTTCTTTCAGCATAGCTTTGACAATTGAAAAAAACTCCATCTTCTCTTCCCACTCCACATATGCTGCAGGATCATCCTTGCCATGGAATTGAGGAATTTTCATCTTTTGATCAGCAATTTTATCCTTGTGATTGCCTCTGCCTTCAAGCTCATGTCTTTGTTTCCTCTCAATGCTTCTAGACTCATGACACTGACCAGTAGCTTGTTGAAGTTCCTGTCTAAACTCCTGACAAAATTTATCAAGGTAGCTTTCATCTTTTGCTGTAGATGAGCATTCATAACCTTAAGTAACAGCTTTTCATCCTTAGTGATTTTTTCTTTCTGATCTCCTGCCATAGTACCTGAAACAAAGAACAAAACACAGCAGTAGCAAGTTCTAAAGAAAACAAAATAATCAAAATTACAACAGAGAAAAGTTTGAGCAATTTTCAATTTGCAGAAACAAGTAGACAATAATCAAGAACAGATTCAAATCGACAAAACAAACTCAACCAGGAACATATCAGATTTATTCAACTCAAACCCTTAACAGAGAGAGAGAGAGAGAGAGAGAGAGAGAGAGAGAGAGAGAGAGAGAGAGAGAGAGAGATCACGAAATCAATTCAGTTTCAAGCTTAGATTCAATGATCAAAACAGAAAAGAACAGATTCACTACTTGAAACAAATCTATTCTTTTTAACACAAATCAGGAACAGATCAAACGAAATCAAACCTTAAACTTCTCTGATCAAATTCGAACTCAACATATGAAAAGAACAAATCAAAACTAATCAGAACAAATCAAAACTAATCAGAACAGAATAGATCAACTTCTCAATACTGAAACAGATCGATTTCTACAAACCTAAACAGTTTCAGATCAAGCAATCGATAACTTCTGCAACAAGAATCCGAAAAGTTTTAATCATAAAAAAGATCAAGGAACCCTATTTCTGTCAGATTTCAACACAGAACACAGATCAACACGAAATCAAAGTGAATATGAAAAGAAAACAGCAGATAGATGATCAAAGTTCTCAGATTTATCAGATTTCAATAACACATATCTGATCAAAACACACCATAATATGAACAGACCAAAACGAAAATCAGTGAGAAATCGATTACTTCCCTTCCAGAGTTGCTATGATACCACTTGATGAGATCCTAGGGTGATGCTCTGGAAAAGATGGGATAATCCTTGCAGAAACGAATCAAAAAGACTCAAGTTTCTCAAGGCATGCGGATCGAATGGTGACACAAGAGGGATGGATGATCTCTTGATACTCCTAGGTGACTGATCTGGATATGACACACCAAATAAGAAGCCCTTAACTCTGGATATTACACACCAGAAACATTCAACTCGCCAAAGACAAGAGAGAAGAGAGAAAACTAGGTTTTTAATAAAAAGATGGGTGCCTTCTTATTGATTTCGACCAGATATATAAAGGGAGAGACTTGTACATGCAACAGCTCTCAGAACTAGCAGGGAATAAAAGCACACGCTCCCCTTGGAAATAAAACAAAGACTAAGTTATGTGGAAAGAAAACATAACATAAAAACTTAGTCTAAAATATAACATAAGATTGAGATGTCTTCAATCTTGGACGGTAATTAGGACTTAGGTGATATGTAAAGCAGCTTGCGGCCTCGTTAAAAACCTTCCTCTGTAAAACCTCTTTGGGACAAAACCGAGAGCAAGGAAAAGAGCACACACAAGTACTTTGCCTAAGTACTAATCAGCTTGAATGGTGATCAAGGTAACTCAAATCATCAAGCTTTGTCCAAGACATAGTTTTTGTTTCCATGACATCTTGAGTAATCATCCATCAGCTTCATTGAGTTTCTTTGATCTGGAATAAGTGTTGGGACCTTCAGGAATGGATACGGCATCTTCATCTACAAGCTGGTCCATGATCACAACAGCCTTTATGATCAGTTTGGCTGAGAGTAAGATACCAAGCTCCTATGAAGAAGCTATGCAAGACAAAGAGTGGAAGGAATCAGTTGGAGCTGAAGCAGATGCAATGATTAAAAATGATATTTGGTACGATAGTAAACTACCAAAAGGGAAGAAGGCTGTGACCGGCAGATGGATTTTCACTATCAAGTATCTTGCAAATGGGAAGATTGAAAGGAAGAAGACAAGACTAGTGGCAAGAGGTTTTACTCAAACGTATGGAGAGGACTACATTGATACCTTTGCTCCAGTTGCCAAGCTTCATACTATCCGGATAGTTCTCTCCCTTGCTGTGAAGAATGCCTTCCTTCAAAGAGAGCTTGAAGATGAGGTTTACATGCTTCCTCCTCCTGGACTTGATCATTTGGTTAAAGATGGAAACGTCATGAGGCTGAAGAAGGCCATATATGGTCTAAAGCAGTCTCCTAGAGCTTGGTACACCAAGTTGAGCACTACTCTCAATGGGAAGGGTTTCAAGAAGTCTGAGCTCGACCACACCTTCTTCACCTTGACCACTCCATCAGGTATGGTAGTCCTTCTTGTGTATGTTGATGATATCATCATCACAGGAAGTGAAAAGGTTGGGATTCAATCAACCAAGGACTTTCTAAAGTCCGTTTTTGAGATTAAAGGCTTGGGAGAAATGAAATACTTCCTTGGGATTGAGATATGTAGATCCAAGGAAGGTTTGTTCCTTTCTCAAAGAAAATATACACTTGATCTTTTGAAAGATGCAGGTAGACTTGGAGGGAAGAGTGTCAAGACACCATTAGAAGATGGGTATAAGATTCCACATGAGGGGGAGATTGAAGACAACCAACCATTTGAAGATGCCAAGCTTTGCATAAAGCTTGTTGGTAAGTTGATCTACTTGACCATTACACGTCCTGATATATGCTTTGCTGTGAACCAGGTGAGTCAACACATGCAAGAACCAAAGGAACATCATTCGAGCATGGTTAACCGGATTCTGATGTACCTGAATGGCTCACCAGACCAAGGAGTGTGGATGGGATGCAACAAAAGCACTGAGGTGGTAGGATACTGTGATGCGGATTGGGCAGGAGATCGAGCAGATAGGAAGTCTACAACAGGCTATTGCACTTTCATTGGTGGAAACTTGGTTACTTGGAAAGGCAAGAAGCAGAAAGTGGTGTCCTGCTCAAGTGCTGAGGCTGAGTATAGGGCCATGTTGAAGCTGACTAATGAGTTAGTCTGGATAAAGGGGATACTAAAGCACTTGGAGATTGATCAAGCCACACCAATGACCATGCATTGTGACAACCAAGCCGCAATTCACATTGCATCCAACTCGGTGTTTCATGAGAGAACCAAGCATATTGAAGTCGACTGCCACAAGGTAAGATAGATGATAGTCCAAGGAGTGATCTTACCTTGTTATACACAGAGTGAAGACCATTTGGCTGATGTGTTTACTGAGGCTCCGTGGCAGAAGACACTTGAGTCCATCCATCAGAGGTTGGGACTCATTGATCTTACTAGGCGCAACGAATCCCCTGTCATGATGTCTTTACTCTTTTCCATGCTGAGGTTTTATTCTTTGGCAAGGTTTTTAATGAGGAAGATCTCATGACATTCCAAGCTTGACTTGTTTCACATGGTCAAGCTTGAGGTGGAGTGTTGAACCGAATAAGAGATGGAGTTATGATCTATTAAGAAGGCTGGAAAAGACTTATGGGATGGAGAGGAAGAAGTTTGGAGGTGTCCGTACAAGGCCGTACAAGTTGTCCGTACAAGGCCGTACAAGTTGTCCGTACAAGGCCGTACAAGTTGTCCGTACAAGGCCGTACAAGTTGTCCGTACAAGGCCGTACAACCATGGTCGACCAAAAGTAAGTTTGGGTCGACCAAAGTTACTCCGGGTAAAACCTCAGAAGTTACCTCCGCGTAGATAAGCTTTCTTCTTCCCTTTCGTGTGTCCAAGTGCACTGAACCTTGAGGATAAGGGTCACTCCGCGTCTGGACAGGCTGGCTTAAAGCATCTAGTCAAGATGCCAAAGGAATCAAGCGTGTAGAGCTTCCTGGCCAAGTATTTTGAATTAGGCGCGTCTAAGACCCTTGACTCCACATGCTTAGGTTGAAACCTTATCTTGTATCCGTTAAGCACATCCATAACCTCCTTCCCTATATATTTGTAACTCCTCTCATTAATCAATTAAGCAATATTTTCGAGTCTCTCTTATTTCTCTCTCGTTGTTCTTCATGTTCTTCATACTCGAAATGGTTTCTTAACCAAGTCTCAATCTTTTAGTCTCCAAATCTCTTCTAGTCTCTCTTAAACTCTATTCTATCCGTTTATACTCAGTTTCTATTCAGTCTTTCAAGTTTTATGTTATACTTGTCGAAACCCTAGAGCATGTTCTTTGGTTTCTTTATTTAGGGGTTTCCGCAAACCCTTTAGAACTCAAGCAATCTAATATATCAAAGTCTTTTGTTCATCTTGACGGCTCTCTCTCTAGTTTTCGAGTGTCCTTCTGGTATGTAATATCCAAAGCCCTAAGGGTGTCTATCTCGGTGTGTCATATCTGAACTAGTCATCTAGGAGTATCAAGAGATCTCTCATCCCTCTTGTGCCACCATTCAATCCACAGCCTTGAAGAACTTGAGTCTCTGATTCGTTCTTGCAAGGATCTATCCTCCCAGCAACCAAAGAAGCATCCTAGGAGTGTGTCATGTGGTATCAAAGTTGCTTTGGTTAGGGAAGTCTCGTTTCTCTTGAAATCGTTTTGATTCGGCCATCATACTTCTTTATCATCTTGAACAAAAGTAGAACTAGGTTTGTCTTAGGGCTGCTCGAATTTGGTTAGTGTTTTAGCCGAAATTTTGCACTTTCCTTTTTTTGGATTTAGGTGAAAGCCCTAGTCTTTTTTGTTTAACCTAGCCGCATAAGTATACCTTGCCGAGCAAGTAATTTTTTTGTGTTGAATTTTCTTTGTTTCTTCTCGTGAATTACCTTGAACTACTTACTTGTTCTTGTGTTTCATTCATGTAGGCATCAATGGGAACCGAAACTGAAGAAGAAGCTGAGTTGGTCCGGAAGAACAAGTTGCTCATGGAAGCCATGACTGCTCAACTGAACCAATCCATATAACAACGATGACTCAGATGATGAAGACCAATCTCAATGAGCTTTGTAAAGAGTTCAGAGAGGAAGTAAGGCGAGCTACTGGTCAAGGTCACAGTCGTGAGACTAGAAGAGAAGAGGGACGCAGCTCAACTCGACAAGAGCATGCTGGCTTTGAAGAAACTGATAACTATTATCAGCACATCAGTTCCTCATCAAGACAAAGCCAAAGGAGGCAGAGACGTGGACAAGAAGGAAGGACAAACCAGAGAGATGAACTTGCTGGTTTAAAGATCAAGATACCCCCCTTCCATGGGAAAGATGATCCGGATGCTTATCTTGAATGGTAGAAGAAGATTGAGCTGGTCTTTCAATGTAAGCAGTACACAAATCAAAGGAAGATCCAGATAGCTGCTACTGAGTTCTATGACTATGTTCTAAGCTGGTGGGATCAGTATGTTACTAACAGAAGAAGGAATGGTGAGGAACCATGATGTGATCATGGACCAGATTACTAAAGAGAGCAAAGAGGACTTAGACGAGCCACATGATGCCACAATGCACCAGCAGCCTAGTGATGATGCTTTGACCATTCCAGAAGGTCCCATGACCCGTTCCAGAGTCAAGAAACTTAAGGAGACTGTTGTAGGATTACTCACTTCACATCCACAACAAGATGAAAGTCTTGGACAAGGTTTGATCCGAGATATCTTGATCACCATTCAAGCTATCTCTACATCAAGCTTAGCTAGTGTTTAGGCAAGACTTTTGGTGTGTGCTCTTTTCCTTGCTTTTGGTTTTGTCCCACGAGGTTTTTTGGAGGAAGATTTTTAACGAGGCCACGACTTATCTTACAAATCACCTAGGCCCTATCTCGGCCCAAGATTACTAGAAGTTCATTTATCTTTAGCTTATGTTATCTTTTAAACTATAGTTTTCCTGTTATGTTTTCGAAACCCTAGAGAGCTTGTTCTCTAGTTTCTTTTATTTAAGGGTTTCCGCAAACCCTATTGTACGCAACCAATCTATTATCAAGTCTTTTGTTCTCTCTTGACGGCTCTCTCTCTCTAGAAGTTTGTCGAGTGTCTTTCTGGTGTGTAGTATCCAGAGCCTTAAGGGTGTTTACTTGGTGTGTCATATCCGAGCTAACCATCTAGGAGTATCAAGAGTTCTCTCATCCCTCTTGTGTCACCATTCATTCCACAAACCTTGAAGAACTTGAGTCCCTGATTTGTTCTTGCAAGGATCTATCCTCCCAGCAACCAAAGAAGCATCCTAGGGTCGTGTCATGTGGTATCAGAGCAACTTTGGTTAGGGAAGTCTCGTTTACTCTTTAAATCTCTTTGTTTCATCCGCAAAACTCTTTAATCATCTTAAAAAAAAGTAGAACTAGGATTGTTTAGGCTGCTCGATTTTTCAGGGTTCTAGATGAGTTTTGTGCACTTTCCTTTTTTGATTTTTAGGCGAAAGCCCTAGTTTTTTGCTTGAGTCAGCCGCATAAATCACCCTACCGAGCAAGTAATTCGTTGGTGTTGAGTTTTTCCTTTTTTCTACTCATGATTACCTTGAACTACTTACTGGTTATTTTGTTTCCTTGGTGCATGCATCCATGGGAACCGAGACTGAAGAAGAAGCCGAGTTGGTACGGAAGAACAAGCTGCTCATGGAAGCCATGACTGCTCAACTGAATCAGTCTATGGTAGCAGCAATGACCGAGATGATGAGGACCAATCCCAATGAGCTCCGCAAAGAGTTCAGAGAGGAAGTAAGGAGAGCTACTGGTCAAGGTCACAGCCGAGAGACTAGGAGAGAAGAAAGACCTAATGCAACTCGACAAGAGCATGCCGGCTCTGAAGAAACTGATAACTACTATGAACATATCAGTTCTTCATCAAGACAAAGCCAAACAAGGCATAGACGTGGACATGAAGGAAGGAGAAACCAGAGAGATGAGCTTGCTGGTTTGAAGATCAAGATTCCCCCCTTCCATGGGAAAGCTGATCCGAATGCCTATCTTGAATGGGAAAAGAAGATTGAGCTGGTCTTTCAGTGTAAGCAGTACACCAATCTTCAAGAAGATCCAGATAGCGGCTACAGAGTTCTATTACTATGCTCTAAGCTGGTGGGATCAGTATATTACTAACCGTAGAAGGAATGGAGAGGAACCAGTTGAGACATGGACAGAGATGAAGTCTATCATGCACAAGAGGTTTGTTCCAAGTCATTACAATAGAGACTTGCACCACAGACTCAGAAAGCTTACTCAAGGTTCAAGATCAGTGGAAGAATACTACCAGGAGATGGAGTTACTCATGCTAAGGGCTAGTATATCAGAGGATAGAGAAGCCACAATGTCCAGGTTCCTGTGTGGTCTAAACCGAGAGATACAAGACAATGTTGAGATGCAACATTATGTGGAGTTAGAAGAGATGTTACACAAGGCTATTGTTGTGGAACAACAGCTCAAGAGGAAGGGACATTCACGAACCAACTATGGATCCAGCCGGTTACACAACACCAAGGAAGAGAAGTCAATGACACGCCCCTAGGATGCTCTTTGGTTAATTGGGAGGATAGATCCTTGCAAGAACGAATCAGGGACTCAAGTTCTTCAAGGTTTGTGGATTGAATAGTGACACAAGAGGGATGAGAGAACTCTTGATACTTCTAGATGATTAGCTCGGATATGACACACCAAGTTAAACACCCTTAAGCTCCGGATATAACACACCAGAGAGACACTCGATACACTTCTAGAGAGAGAGCCGTCAAGAGAGAAAAGAACTCGATAGGATTAGGTTGCTTGAGTACAATAGGGTTAGGGAAAACCCTTAAATAATAGAAACCAGAGAACATACTCTCTAGGATTTCGAAAATAATAAAATGGAAACTATAGTTTAAACATAACATAAGCTTTAAAATAAATAACTTCTGCTAGTCTTGGGCCGAGATAGGGCCTAGGTGATTTGTAAGACAAGTCGTGGCCTCGTTAAAAACCTTCCTCCGGAAAACCTCGTGGGACAAAACCAAAAGCAAGGAAAAGAGCACACACCAAATGTCTTGCCTAAACACTAACTCAGGTTGATGTAGAGATGGCTTGAATGGTGTTCAAGACATCTCGGATCAAACCTTGTCCAAGATTTTCTTCTTATTGTGGATGTGAAGTGAGTAATCCTACAACAGTCTCCTTAAGTTTCTTGACTCTGGAACGGGTCATGGGGCTTTCTGGAATGGTCAAAACATCATCACCAGGCTGCTGGTGCATTGTGGCATCATGTGACTCATCTAAGCTCTCCTTGCTCTCCTTAATGATCCGGTCCATGATCACATCATCCCCTCCCTCTTGAAAAGGATTTGTCCTCAAATCTGGTTCATCAATAGCAAAAGGGGACAAGTCAGTGACATTGAAGCTATTTGATACATCATACTTACCTTGGAGATCAAGTTTATAGGCATTGATACAAGCCTGGACGCAAAGATGGTGGAATGGGCGATGAAATGGTGATGGGCAAAAAACCAATAGAGAGGGAAATGGTTGATGGATGAACTACTGTCCCTTTACGTCCAAGCTATCCTGAAACAAAGGAAGAACAGTGAGTTTATGATCAAAATAACAACAGAAACCAAAAAGATAAAGGATTGAGTGATGGATGGATAGAAGATAGTAGATGATCGATGATGGAGATGGGGATGGATAGATGGCGATTGACTCTCTCAATCCGTGGGTGCTGACTGACTCTCTCAATCTGTGATATCCAAGGATGAAGACTCTCTCAACAACCTAAGACACACGAATCTATAGAACACACTGACTCTCTCAATGAATCCTAAAGACAAATTTCTATGCAAAGACATTACTTTGATAAAAACAAGTAAACTGATTATATTTCTTAAAAGATTGAAAGTTTACCTTTACATGGCAAGTCTAGGAGCTTATATAATGCTCAGAAACAAAGGTTTTAACGTTAAAAAACAAAGAGAAAGGAAACAAATCAAAAACAAAGAAAGAAATCGAAAAACTATCCGTTGGGAATATTGTTCTGATTTTGGCTTGAGAAGGGGGGCTTGAATATTCTTGAACCTGGACGGTTTTAAGGGATAACTGAGCTTCTTGGGAGCCTTATTTATTGTCTGGAAGGTGCTGAACTCGTTGGTGGAAGGGTGGAGCAAGAGCTGTTGTAACTTAAATGCAAGAATCTTCATATATGGTAACTTGGAGCAAGAATATATCCTCCTGATCCTATGCTTGCTGGTCCACTGAAAAATGAAGGCATCACGTCCTGGATAGTTAGATTGGTCTTCTGGATGTCCTGGTTTAGGTATATTTGCTTCTGGTCGGAATTGATTGGCTTGGAAATGACTAAACCGAAAGATTGCCAAATCTTTCCATAATCTGCTATTTTTGGCCAATTTTGGTAAAATGATCACATCTTCTGATATCCGTGGCCATTTCTCTTCATTCTGGGCTTTTTGGAAAGCTAAGAAAACCATATTGAGGTCTAGGATTGATTTTGGTTCAGGCCGCTTCTCCATTGGGCTTGAATTGTCTTCTAAAGTCGGGTATCTGCAGATGGACGGGCTGGGAAACCTCCAGTTTGTAAAATTTATTACTTTCTGCTCCGGATAGATTTTTGTATGATTCAAATTTTGGTTGACTCCTTGTTGAGTTTAGTATGCATGAAATTTTGTTTCATGGAAAATTTTCTCCCTTTTGGTGATATATTCCGTTTTGACTGAACACATGTCTTGGTTGGTCCTTGGGTTGGCTGAATGGTGCAACTGGTTGGCCTCTGGTTCAGATACCGATTGGATGACCTCATCATACCCTCTCCCTTGAAAAGGTTTCGACCTTGAAACTGATATAACCTGCACCAAGATAGAGCATGTCGGGTTTCATCCTCTTTTGAGACTTAAGGGCCTTACCTCGGATATTGTGCTGGCTTGGTTTTTAGGTGGCACATCTAGTGGTTCTCGTTTGAGTAGTAACGACACAACTACTCCTCTGTTTTGATCTGGTCTACCGTTGGGTGGAGGATGGTCTGGTGGGCCGTCTTGAATCAAGAAGATGCTGATGGTAACTTCTTGTTTTCCCTTGAGATCTAAACACCTAGTGATCTCCTTGTGTGGTTTGCTCCTGTGATCCTTAGAATGC
>CAJHQP010003035.1:0-74019 GCA_905132765.1 Moricandia arvensis
TCTTAATAAGATAATCATTTGTTAGTAGTTAGGACTTTATGATTGGGTTATATACAATGATAGTACTCACTGATACCTATAATATTATGAATACAAATCTTAACGACTATAATATAGTAATTCACTATATTCAATTAAAAAATTAAATATATATCAAATCGTCAAACAAAATATATTAATTTTCTTGTATAATTCTAAATTCGGATTCACTACAAGAAAACACGTATTTACCGACTGTTTTTACCGACTGAATACGCAGTAGCTATATTTATCGACTGTTTACCGATTGTTTACCGATGGAATTGCTACCACAACAAAACAGTCACTAAACGGTCGGTAAACACCGACTACAATAAGAATGTCGGTATTTTATGACTAATATGTGACTAAAATAGTCGTCGGTAAAAAACAGTCGGTAATCGGTCGCTAAATCAGCGACTGTTTACCGACTGATTTATGTAGTAGTTAAGCCGGCACTATGCAGTCGCCAAAAACAGTCGGTACACAGTCGGTAAATATTATATATATATATAAGAACTGAAAAATTTCTTTAAAACCCCAAACTTTAAACATAATCTTCAAAACTCTAATTTTTTCTTATTTTAAATTTTAACTTAAACTTAAACAACAAATCCTAAACATCACAACAACAAAAATCTAAATTTTTCAAACTTAATCTCAATTTCTATTGTATACTTCAAATCTCAAATCTCAAATCTAACTCCTAAACTACATAACTCAAACACTATATTATACTTCAAATACCAAAATTCATATCAAACCCCATTTTATATACACTTTCTTGATTTTCAAACCCTCTTATATATTTTAAACTCTAAAATCTAAACTTTATATATATATATTCTAAACTCCTTATACTTTCCATTATATAATTTTAACATTGTAAATTTATTCTTATTTCTCATACTAATCTTTAATATACCCATATATCCTTTAAACTTTGAACCCCAAACCTTATATATTATAATCCTAAACATATATACTTCAATTATTTAACTTTAAACTTATAAATCAATTCATATTTTTCAAACTCCAAACTTTAAACTTAACTATATATCCTTCAATTAACACTAAACCCAAATATTCAACCATCACTCCCTATACAGTTTCTAAAAATAAAACCATAAAACAATTTTTGTAACATAAAGTATCAAAGTATATAAAAATACTACCCTCTTTAAAATTTTATAAACTTTTTTTTGTTAAAGAAGTTCTACACTTCATTAAAAATAGTTTTGGGATTCATTCAGAAAATTACATTTTTTTAAAACCTAACTAAACCCTAAACCCTATCCATACCCTAAACCCATTTCCCACCACATAATTAACCTAAAAATTTTCCCTCCTAAACACAAAACCCATTTCCCCCTAAACCCAAAATTTTCCCTCTAAACCTAAAATTCTCCCTCTTAAAGCTCAATTCTATACTTAGCCAAAAAAAAAAAGAAACTAAAGCGTCTCTCTCTCTCATTCTCGCGGAGTCTCTCTGTTTTTTACCCTAGCCGCCTCACAGGCTCCTCTCTCTCTCTCTCTCTCTCTCTCACAGGGATTTTAAGTTGTTCTATTTGCATGTTTAGTTAGGAAGAAATGATTTTAAGTTGTTCTATTTGCTCAGTTTTGCTTTCGAGATGTGATTTTAAGTGATGTTACTGTTATTTAATGCCTTTGGTCGTTCTCAGATCTCTCCTCTGTGGCTTCCGTTCTTAGATCCCGCCGGTGAGCTCACCTCTTGACTGGCTCTGTAGCAGCGCTGTGCCTTCATCGTCAGCTCTTCCGGGTTCTTCTTTCTGGCGGTAGAGATCGAGGACGTCTCTAATTCCGATCTGAAGTTCTTCGCGTCTAGCTTCCTTATCTCGCTGCGGCAGCTGTCGGAGGCTTCTTCATCTCTCTCTCGTCAGCGTTCTCAGATGGTGGATCTTCTCTGTGGAGACTGCGTAATGCTGCTAGTCTTGGGCGAGTTCTTGACCTCCTATATCTATCTTCGTGGGGTTGAGCTGTGGTTTCCTGCTATGGTCTTGGTCTGCATATCCTATATGTCCTTCGCGTTTCTGTTGTAGTTTGTGGCTGTTCTCTTTGGTTTGATGTTGTTCTGTTTGTGTTGTTTTCATTTTTTTAATTTCCTGTTGTTTAGTTTTCATTTTCTGCCCTCCGCTACTAGTTTCTAGGTGCTTCTGTAAAAAATTGAAAAACCTTGGTATAATAATTTAACATTTTACCAAAAAAAAAAATCAATTCTAATATATAAATCAATTTTAATTTTAAAATTAATTAATTTGTGAATTATTTTATTATTTTTATTTTTTAGTATTGATTTAATTTGTGATTTATTTTTTTTAAATATTTTTTTAACTTAGTCGCTAATGGAGTTACTAATCGGTCGCTAAATTTGACGACCGATTAGTGACCTTTTTAGCGACTGAAAAATCAGTAGGTAATCCGTCGCTATTTACCGACTGATTAACGACTGATCTAATTAGCGACGAGCTATATTACGACCACTCTACTCGGTCGCTAATTAGTCGGTAATACTGATATAGCGACTGATTGCCTACTAATTTTGCAGTCGGCAAATCCTTGTTTTCTTGTAGTGATTTGTTGGTCTTGTATAATTAATTTATTACTACTCATTTTCAATATTAGTATTATCCGTATTCTAAATCGTGAAACAAAATGTAAACCATGCACCCTAAATCTTAATCATCATTATCGTTCAGAAATTAAATATAATTATCCTTTTCATTCTGAATTAGCCATATGCGCAACATAAATATACATGATGTAAACTTTTGTCTAGTTTACTTATATGTTTCCGTTAACATTTTCAGAAACAATATTAATCATGTTACACCATATACAAAACTTGAGATTATCTCCATGATTAACAAGGACAAGAAAGTCACTAAAGGCTATTTACTAATACTTTTATGGAGAACATTACATCAACGTATGTTATCCCAGTCAACCATATTATATATCCAACGAACTTTAAATTCAAATCTAGCAATATTGCTTTCAGAAACTATGAAATATCTCAATGATCAATTTGATTATGTGCAAATTTGGGTTTATTATAAGGAACCTATTTTTGTGGAACAAATATATATTGCTTCCGAGTATATTGAAACATTTAATATATATGAAAAACAGAATAAAGTAAATATAGATATTATATAATAATCAGAAATTTGCATAAATTCACAATAAAACAAGGACTCTATTAAGAGCTCACGATTGTCTATTTAAGAAAATCTAGAAAAGAAGTTTACTCTCATATGAAGTTTTTACAAATGAAATTCAAAGCACTTATTTAATAAGTTTCACATTCTCCATATGGTTTAAGAATGTGTAAATTTTTTGACCTGTGACAGGTCCAAAGCCTTCGATTTCAACTCTTCTGATAGAGTTCGTTTCCATGTTGTAGCAGAAAATATAGAAAGGGATGGACACGACGTCTGGAGAAAACACAATTTCACCATTATTTGTTGTCCCAACAATATGTACCTTAGTCTTAGAAACTAGACTCCACCATGGAGACGGAAACATGATAATGTTCTTACACCATGTATGTTTCTCAATATCATCGATGACCCACAACACGAAACCACTAGATCTTCCATCTATAAAACCAAATTCATTAGGATGGAGTATACCTAGTTTTCCCTTATAGTTTATAAGAGTTGAAGGAGATTTTATATCCTTGAAAGCTTCATCAACAATAAACTTCAACTTTTCAGACCTAATGTCAAAACAAACTATCATAGAAGTTTTCCAACACCCACTTCCCGCAGCTAAGTAGTATAAAACTCCATCTATGCATATCTCATTATCTTGAGATCGAGGATAATGAGATACTGAACACTCGATCATTCTCCAATTCAGTTTTCCCGTTCCTAATGTGAGAACCTGGTGTTGTTCAGTTATAAGACTATATGGCCTTTCACAAGATGTCATGCACAATACCTTGTATACTTTTTCCACTGGGTCATACCCTAAATATGTCATAACCTGACCCCTCCTAGTTTTCACTCTGGGTAAAAGTTTGAATCCTCCTGTGCTAGGGTTACATATCATTATCCTAGCATCTTTCTTTCTGCTTAGAGCCCACTCATCTTTAGTACACAACAATCCACAGGTGGGGACACAAACTCTAATGGGATAATCTATAGGGACATGACCAAGACCAGCAACAGCTACACGAGAATACTTCTTGTCTGAAATTAGATTCTCAGCTGAGGTGAAAAAGGACCACTTACGCTCTGCATGGAAAGTAAAAAGGAGACATGGACGAAGAGAAGACATTTTCAGAAACAGATCCGTGAAATATGGACGGCAGAGAGTGATACCCCAGTCTTTGGACACGCAACGAAACCTCGCTATAGACTTGACAGACAATCTCGAAAGGATCTCCAGGATGATATCCATTGGGATCCGACCAGAGTTTTGTCCTGATGCTTTTATTGAAGAGATGATACAATTCTCTTCTTTGGAAACACATTGCTTCCGTTTCTTCATGGTGGACATAACATAAACTGGATGCGCTACCTAAAGTTCAAGTATGAGAACCACCGTTTGATTTATGTTCTAACACAACAATAACCATATATTTATATGCAATGTATATACATATTAGCTAATTAATTGGTCAAAAAGCATTAAATCACACTCGTTTGGAAAAAAAGAATAATGATTCCATGTCTTGACTGCTTTAATATTTTTTGTTGATTACTTTTTATTCTATATAAAGTTACATATATATATATATATATATATAATATAAGAATATTATAACTTCACAAGAAGTATATATTATCTTTTTATGTAAATATATAATTTCATTAAAATATAATTATTGTGCGCCTTTGTGTTTTTGGTAATATTGCGCCTTTGTTTTTTTGGTAATATTGACTATGTGTACTTTTGGTAAAAATACTTAATTTTAAGGAAATAATTTAAAAAAAAAATTAAACTACTTGAGATCATTTTTAACAAAAGAGTAAATCATTGTAGTGGATTGGAGACCATGGAGTCAACTTGGAAGGGGTTTCACTTCTTATTTATCACTTGACTTGACTAGTTGACTGGCTTTAAATTGTTTCCCCTCAATGTAGGTGCATATTTTTAATGTTTAATTAATTATGCTATTACAACAATGCAAAATATTATTTAAAAAATTCTACAAATGAAAATTCTATCATACGATGAGAAAATACATCTGCCACTCCGAGCCGTCATTTGAGATTCACATAGGCACGTATTTGCTTAATGGTAAGTTTGCTTATTATGTGGCGAGGTGGATGAAACTATATTTTTTTGTTATTTGCTTGTCTTTGCATTTACTAAGGCATTATGAAATTTATCGTTAGTGTAGACTAAATATGATTCATCTTTACCCCAAAAAGTATGATTCCTCTAATCACATAAAACATTTTATATAAATTCTTTTATTACGTTTCTATTATAAAATGACACTGCAAAGTAGATTTATTTCTTCTATGCCACTGTTTGTATTTCCAACAAATAATGTTCACATATACTTATATTTAGGTATAATAATACGGTATTTTCAACAAGTTTGTCAACTGATTTTGGATATCACAACACTACACAAGCTAGAGGACAATTCTATCAACTTCTTATGGTTTATCTGCAGCGCCTCACCCCGCTCCCATCTCTCTCTAAATAGGACACCTGATCTTGTAATGGTACTTCTAATTCTTCCATTACAAACACAGCTCGAATCAGTTTGCCATTGTTATTTAACAAGGTTGAAAGCCATATCTCACATAATAAACTTGAACTTATCATATTAAAAGTCATAAAAGATTATCATATATACTCCTCTAGATACCTATCACGGGCTTTGTAATACAAAACTACATTGATGTATATAGCTCAACTTATGTAGGAAAATGAGTATGTAACATTAATTCAATCATTCTCCATGACAATAATGACAGCTTAGAGGCCTTGGATCTTCCACCTTTATACTTGAGCTGGTTGAGAGTTTGCATCTGCACTACAAGTTTCACAGTGGGTTATAATGGTACAGTTAATGGGTATTTTAAGGGTAGAAGAGGTTTGAGGCAAGGTGACCCATTATCCCCTTACCTCTTTGTTATTGCTATGAATTGTTTATTCTTAATGCTTAACCGAGTTGCAGAGGAAGGGAAGCTGGCTTACCATCAGAATTGTCACCAGACGAAGTTAACCCACCTCTCTTTTGCTGATGACCTGCTGATTTTCATAGATGGATCAATTGAGTCAGTGCAAGTAGTTCTCCAGACTCTTAATGAGTTTGAGCAACGCTCTGGATTGGCAGTTAGTTACCAGAAGACTAGTTTCTTTGCTTCAGGTCTGACTGAGAATGAAGTTTCAACTATTCAAGCATCAACTGGGATGTCATGTGCATCTCTTCCAATGAGGTACTTAGGAGTCCCCTTAACTTCGAAAAAGTTGTCCCTCCATAATTGCCAACCTCTGCTTCAGCAAGTTAAGACCAGATTCAACTCCTGGACAGTCAAATCCCTTTCTTTTGCTGCTCGACTTCTTCTTGTAAAGACAGTAATATCTGGGATATCTACCTTATGGTGTTCTTCATTCATCCTACCTAAAGCTTGTATCAAATCGATTAATTCCATGTGTGGAGCTTTCCTTTGGAATGGTGAGATTGAAGGAGGTCACTCAGCTCGGGTTTCCTGGGATAAAGTAACAAACAATAAAGAGCAAGGAGGGTTGGGGATTCGGGATTTGGTTACTTGGAACAAGGCTTGCTCTCTGAAGTTGGTCTGGTTGCTTTTCTTTCGTGAAGGTTCAGTCTGGGTTGCCTGGTTCAAAAAAGTAATATTACGGGGGTCAATCAGTAACTACTGGACGGTTAAGACAAGCACAAAGTACTCATGGCTAGCAAACAAACTCATCAAAGCGAGAGATACAATCTACCCACTGATTAAAACCAGGATTGGGAATGGACTTACAACAAGGTTTTGGCATGATAACTGGTCACCATTTGGGAGCATCTACAAGTTCCTTAATGCAGCTTCCTCGCACTTGGGAATTCCAAAAACTGCCACTCTTGCATCGCTGACTCGAAATGGGAATTGGAGTATTCCACCTGCTCGAACAGAAAATCAATTACAATTGCAGGTACATCTAACCACTCTCTATCTAACTGATGAAGATGATCGCTATGAGTGGGAAATTGAAGGGAAGGTCAGCAATAAATATTCAACTGGAGCAGTATATACTTATCTTAGGGGTGATGTTCCTTCTGTGAATTGGTCGCCATTGGTCTGGTCATCGTACTGTATACCGAGACAGAGTTTCTTAACTTGGTTAGTTATTCTGGATCGCTGCCCGACAAGAGATAGACTGCTTCGTTGGGGACTCGATGTATCTCCGACCTGTCTCCTTTGCAATTCTCATCCTGAAACAAGGAATCATTTGTACTTTACTTGCTCCTTTAGTTTCTCGGTTTGGTCTGCAATTGCATCTCGACGAAACTTGCATGCAACCGTCAACTGGAATGAAACTCTAACCCAACTTCAGCAATTACCACGAAATAGGGATGCTCTCCGGCTAACTCTCCTTGCTTGGCAGTCAACGGTTTACTCACTCTGGCGTGAACGAAACGAACGCCTCCATCGTTTAACCTTTAGATCATCAGACTCCATTATCAACTCTATAGATAGGCTAATCAAAAATAGGATTCAGAGCTTCAGGGAATCTAATCCTCGTGCTTCAAGTGCCATGATGCAGCTATGGTTAGGGTCAAATTAATCTCCGAACCGCTTCGCCTCTTCTGTTGCAGAAAACAAACGAAGACTCCACATTCTACTGGGCCCACTTGCAGGCAGCTGGTTTTTATTAGGGTGATGGGCCGTAACTAATTGGATGTTTGGTCCAAGTTCCATTAATATGTTTCTCTTTTAAATGCTTTTGGGTTTCGATGATTTCTCAAACTAGCCTATTAAGGTTTGTAAAAACTGTTTTTCCTTTTTATGCATTTAATATGAAAGCCTTTTACAAAAAAAAAAAATAATGACAGAACTAGATGTGTCTTGGCTTTAACGCGCTCCATACTTTGAACTACTTTTTATCATTCATGTTTTAAATAAGTTAGAGCATGTCCATCAAGGGGCTCTTAAGGGGTTCTTAACCCAAAAAGGTGGTGGGTCCCACCACTTTTTTTAAGAACCCGTCTCTAAAAACCCTTAGTTTATAACCGTCTCTTGCACTGTTTCGTGGACCCCACTGCCACGTGGCGGTCCACGATTGGTTTATTTTTTTTTATTTTTTTTTTTAAAATCAGAAAAAGTAAAAAAAAAAAAAAATTAAGAACCCCATAGAGATTCTTATGGATGGAGATGGTCTTATATTCGAGCATCTCTATCGTAGGTTTGTAGTGGGTCAGTTCTCAAAATTCTTGAGAACCTTTTGCTTTCACAGGTCATCATCCAAGTTCTTTTTCTTCCACATGTCTTTATTTGAATGATTTAATTATTTTGTTTCTAAGAATTTTTATCAGCCATAAGGTTGCTCTTAGATTTTACCCTAAGTTTTAACTTTGCAGAATATGCAATTTTGATGTATTTGATGCACCACAAACAAATATTTGGATGCTCTATGCGATAATACTTCCCACATTCAATTTGTCGGCTCCCCTCACCAAAATGCAATGACCTCACAAACGTCTTATTAGCCTATATTATTTGGCAAGAAAAGATAAAAAATAAGATATGAAAGATTTGGTAGTGATATGATTACGGAATCCAAAGTGACATAAGAGTTGTGAATTCTCACTTTCCTCTCGCTCTGATCAGAGGCGTCCCTTGGCACAACCAATTGAAGCATGGGCCTTGGGCCCAAATTTTTTGAGGCCCCCATTTTTAAAATTTTCCTTATAATTTCATAATTAATTCGGACTTCATTGTTTTGTAAAGTAAAAACAATATATTAATATTAAAATGAATTAAAGTCAGTCTACTATTAATGTGTCAGTGAAAAAAACAAAATAATAAGAAAACATTAAAATAAAATGGATTAACAGTTAGATATTCCCAATATTGTTTTTATGTTTAGTGCCTCCATAACTGTAAGAACGCCCGTGGCTCTAATTATGTTTTAGACGTTTTTGTTGATGATTTGAATATGATCCGAGGTGGGGAAGAATCATCGAGGTGCATGAAAAAGTTGTGTTGTTTCCAAATGTGGTAAATTGTTGCTTGAGTGACAAGTTTACTGATAGTAGTTGTGGATAAGTTAGAGAAATGTCGAGTCCAAGAGAGAAGCTCATCCCATATGAGGAATATCCAATGATAAAGATTCAGTCTTGCAATTCTCCATACTGATAAGTTGAGATCATAGGGAAGAAACAAGTGGTCTCTAGTTTCATCATCTCAGTCACACAAACAACAATTTTTGGATGTTAAATCCTAAGACACAAGCCTTACTCTTGTTGGTAGTGGGTTAAGATTAGTCATCCACATGAAAAAGGCATGCTTTGGAATTTCCCATTTGAACCAAGCTGATTTCTTCCACAGCTATTGATGTGCGACTTCTTTCCATGTTTTGCCAGAAGAGTTCATGGCATGTCCTGGGATCTAGAAAGTCATAGACAATTTATTAAAGATTTCAACTATTTTTTATTTTAATAAATTTGGGGGCCTAAATTTTTTTTTGGAGAGGGGGTCTATATCTGTTTAATTTTATTCAAAAATTTTGGAGGCCTAAGATCAATATTTTATTCGGCTTTTCCCAGGACCAACTCTGCTTACAGTTTGTGTTCTCGATGGTCCCAAAATGTGTCTGGCCCCAAGCTTGGGCAAGGCAGAAAAAACTATTGGCAAGTAGATTTGAAGAGCCAGGCTCCTATCATATCATAGAGAATGGAATACATCATCCTCTGGAGTTGCAAGCATCAGTTATAGAAGTTTTAACACAAATGCTTAGTATGTGGTCCGTTCAAAAAGAAACTGGAGGTTGTGTGCAAATTTTTGTTTACTATAATGAAACCTCTTTTGTGGAACAAATATATCTTGCTTCCGAGTTTACTGAACCATTAATATAATTATGGAAACAAGATCATAGGTATAGTAATGAAAGTAGATGCTCAGTACAATAAAGTAAATATGAATATTATATAATAATGGAAAAATTCCATAGGTCCAAGATGAAACAAGGACTCTATTAAAAGCCCGTGATAGTCTTCTTAAGAAAATGTAGAAAGGAAAGTTAGCTCTCATATGAAGCTTAAGAATGTGTAAATTTTTTGGCCCATCACAGGTCCAATGCCTTTGATTTCAACTCTTCTGAAAGATTTTGTTTCCATATTGTAGCAGAAAATGTAGAAAGGGATGGACATGACGCTTGGAGAAAACATGATTTCATTATCACCGGTATTAACAATAATTAGGCTCATTCTCGTCTAATATTGTAAGTGGGCCTCTATCGCGTTTTATACATTTTCGGGCCGTTTTGCGATTTAAGTGATTTCTACGATTTTTTCGGAGTAATCGTCCTTCGTATGATTACACGATGCTAGATCCGCAAAATAGTAAATAGTCGAGATAACATTGTGTTTAAGTTAACCGTTATCATTTTATACGATTGACTTGGAATTTTACGAGAAAACAAGTATTTGCGATTTTTATCTTCAACGGAAACTCCAAGCGAGATGAAATAAGAAACATAATAGTCAAGTTTCAAAGGAGAGAGAGATGGAGAGGATACAGTCTAGTAGACCATGGGCGACTAGACTTTGACGAGGGTCTAGTCGCCCATGGGCGACTTTGTGTAGAGTCGAGTCGCCCATGGACGACTAGACGTTTTGTGCGTCTAATCGCCCATGGGCGACTAGAATTAATTTTCCAAGCATCAGCTACAGAATCTCTTAACTCAAATGTGCAGTATATGGTCTGTTTCAAAAAGAAGGCGGAGGTTGTGTGCAAACTTGCGTTTACTATAATGAAACATCTTTTTGTGGATCAACTATATATTGCTTCAGAGTGTATTGAACCATTAATGTAATTATGAAAACAAGATCATAGGTATAGTAATGAAACATAGATGATCAGCACAATATGAATATTATATAATAATAAAAAATTCCCACATAGATCCATGATAAAACAATGATTGTATTAAGAGCTCATGATAGTCTATTTAAGAAAATATAAAAAGGAAATTAGCTTTCATACGAAGCTTCTACAAATGAAATACAAAGAACTTATGTAATAGGTTTCACATTCTCCATATGGTTTAAGAATGTGTAAATTTTTTGACCCATGACAGGTCCAAAGCCTTTGATTTCAACTCTTCTGATAGAGTTCATTTCCATGTTGTAGCAGAAAATGTAGAAAGGGATGGACACGACGCTTGGAGAAAACACAATTTCACTATCACCGATAGTCCCAACAATATGTACCCTAGTCCCATCAACTAGACTCCACCATAGAGACGGAAACATGATAATATTCTTGTACCATGTAGGTTTCTCCATATCATCTATGACCCACAACACGAAACCACTAGATCTTTCATCCATAAAACCTAATGCATTAGGGTGGAGAATACCTAATTTTCCCTTGTAGTTTATCAGAGTTGAAGGAGTTTTTATATCCTTGAAAGCTTCATCAACAATAAACTTAAATTTTTCAGACCTAATGTCAAAACAGACTATCATAGTCTTAGCGGTTTTCCAAGACCCACTGTCCACAGCTAAATAATATAAAACTCCGTCTATGCATATCTCATTATCTGGAGAACGAGGACAATGAGATACTGAACACTCAATCATTCTCCAATTCATTTTCTCTGTTCCTAAAGTGAGAACCTGATGTTGTTCAGCTTCAAGACTAACAGGCTTTTCACAATTTGTCATGCACAATACCTTGTATACTTTTTCTACTGGGTCATACCCTATATATGTGATAACCCTACGCCTCCTAGTTTTCACTTTGGGTAGGAGTTTGAATCCTCCCGTGCTAGGGTTGCATATCATCATCCGAGCATCTTTCTTTCCACTTAAAACCCACTCATCTTTGGTACACAACAATCCAAAGGAAGGGACACAAAATCTAATGGGATAATCTATAGGGACATGGCTAAGACTATCGACAGATACGCAAGACGAGTTCTGGTCTAGAATCAGAGACTCGGGTGAGGTGAAAAAGGACCACTTACCCTCTGCATGGAAAGTAAAAAGGAGACAGGGACGGAGAGAAGATATCTTCAGAAAAAGATCAGTGAAATATGGATGGCAGAGAGTGACACACCATTCTTTAGACACGCAACGAAACCTCGCTATGGATTTGGAAGGCAATTTCGAAAGTATTTCATGGATGATATCCATTGGGATACGAGTCTCGTCCTTGGAAACACATTGCTTTCGTTTCTTCATGGCTGACATAACATGAAATGGAAGCGCTGCCTAGATTTCAAATATGACAGCTACCTTTTAGTTTTTTCTTCTACCACACAATAGTAACAATATCTATCTATATATGTAATTTATATACTTATAAGCTAATAATCTGGTCAAAAAACATTAAATCGCACTTATTTGGAAAATAAAAGAAAGAAAGAATAATGATTCTACGTGTTAACTGCTTTAATTATTTTTGTTTGACTTTCTTATATTAAATAACAAATATGTATATTATTTTTAAATGCAAATTTATCTTATTTGATATATCTCCAGGTGTCAATTTTGGAGTGATGCTTTCCTGGGATATATCCTTGGATTTTATACTATATAAGGATATTCAAAGTTCAAAAGAAGTATATATGACTGCTATATATATATATATATATATATATCCTTAGATTTCATACTATAAAAGTATATTAAAAGTTCACAAAAAGTACATATTATATTTTCTAATTTTTTTTTTCAATTTTCAATTTTTTGGATTTAATCTTATATAATTAAGTGATCTTTATATACAATAAGAGAATATTTTTCTTCTTTTTATGCACAATACATATAATTTCACTAAAATAGAATTATTTTTGTGCCTTTGTGTTTCTTTGGTATAATTGACTATGTGTATTTCTGGTATAAATGCTTAATAGTTAAGAATAAATTTTAATTAAAACACTATTCCAAGAACTTAAGATTAGATTTAACGAGAAACAATTGTAGTGGATTGTAGACTTTAGAGTCAACTCGGAAGAGATTTCATACTTCTTATTATCACTTGACTTGACTTGACTGGCCTTGATTTATTTTTGCCACCACATATGGGCGAAAGAACAAAGCTTGCCTTCGTATTTGCTTAATGATTATCATTCCAAATGCATCTTCTTCCAGATGTCTTTGTCTGAATGATTTAATTATTGTTTTAAGTAAAACTTAAATCATTAAATTAAAAAGTTAATATTCTTTCTGTTTGAATTGAGTTGTCGTGGTAAAATAAAATAAAAATTATTTTAAAATATGTATCATTTTAGAATTTTAAATGCAAAAATTATTAACATTATATTCTATTATATTTTTTTATCGGTTGAAATGTTGTTAGAAGTATAAGTAATGATATTTTATTTAGAAAATTTATAAAATTAAATGTTTTCTTAACACATGAAAGATTTGGTGGTGATATGATTGCTGAATCCAAAGTGACATAAGAGTAGTGAATTTTCTCATATGTCTTCTTGTTGTGATTATGTTTCGGAGTTTCCTGTTGATTGATTTGAATACGATTCAAGCCGGGGAAAAAATCATTGAGATGCAGGCCAAAATCGTGTTGTTTCTAAACATGGTAATTGTTGCATGAGAGACAAGTTTACTGAGTAGTTGCGGATAAGGTAGAGAAGGTCAAGTCCATTAAGCTCATCCAGATGAGGTGTATCCCATTCTCCATAATGATAAGTTGAGATCGTAGGGAAGAAACAAGTGGTGTCAAGACAAACAACAATTTTTGGATGTTAAATCCTAAGACACAAGCCTTACACTTGTTGGTAGTAGGTTAAGATTAGCCATATCTTTTTTCCCCCAAAACAATTTCATTAAAATTAATACATAACATAGAGAAAACTTGATAATCCAAGTTTGGGCAAGGCAGAGATACAATTGTCAAGTGGATCTGAAGAGCCAGGCTGCTATCATATCATGGTGAATGCAAAAACCATCCTCTAGAATTGCAAGAATCAGCTACAGAAGCTGTGACCAGCATTTTGAGCGCCCTAGGCATGCTCTCTACAATGAACTTGATTAGCTGCCCGAAGGGTGTCTGGGAATCTAACCAAAAACTTGAGGTTTGTTCGTCATGAACCTTACTATACATGATGTACTCAGCAGAACGTTTTAAGAAGCGGACTGATTTCAAGGATGAATAGTCATTTTTGGGTTCCACTGCCAAAATACTTATGCCACAAAATTTTTTGATGCTTTTTCAAAACCGCCCAAAGAGAGTTTGGGTTTGAAAACAAGAGCCATTTGAATCGTAGGCTTAGAACCTTGGTTCCAATAGAGAACAAGTATGTCTTATATCATAGACTTATATGTTTATGTTCCATTTTTTTAGAAGACTGACAGCTTTAAAGAATTCCTGGATGGCATCAATTGCTTCACTTCCAACTACAGTCCAAGATCCGGAACTCCATGGAGTACCCGTCTGGACCACTGGTTTTATTTCTCGGAAAAAGAGAAGAAAGCATCTTTTATTTTCTGCCGGTAAAAGCGAAAATGCATTAAGATAGCTAGATATCTTTGATCATACAAAGTTTGACTTTGATACTGAGAATTTGTGAGATTATAAGAACTTAGAGGTATAACCTTGATGAAGTACACAAAAACAAAAGAGAAGGCAAGAAGAAACCATGAGAGGATGAGAGATAAAGAGAGTTTGTGACAAGAGAATGAGAAGAGAGAAAGATTGTTTTTCCTTATTCAGAATGTGTTACAAACAAGGTTGATTTATAGACATTGAAATGTATAAGCAACAAGAGAGAAAAAAATAAACAAAGGTAAGTGGAGTTGAGTGGCAAGGTGAGTGGAGTTGAGTGGAAACTTAGTGCTTGATAGTGCTTGCCTAACTTCTCCACTTGCATTTGAGTGCTTGATAGTGCTTGCCTAACTTCTCATATTTTCTTCATGTCAACACTCCCCCTCAAGCTTGACAGTAGTGAGTGTCAAGCTTGGAAAGCCATGAAGTATTCCCTCATTAAAACCTTTACTTGGAAAAAACCACTTGGGATAAAAACCAAACAAAGGAAAAAGAGTAGAACACTCCACGGTGAGGGGATCATTGACATGGAAGATTTATGAGTCCTAGTCTCGGAAGAATGGACTCACAAACTTTGCTGCTGGCCGCTTTGGTGAAGATGTCAGCCAGCTGATCCTCACTTCTTGTGTAGCATGGGAGGATTATTTGTTGCTCTACTGCCTGTCTCACCTTGTGGCAGTCCACTTCTATATGTTTTGTCCTCTCATGGAAGACTGAGTTGGAAGCAATGTGTATTGCGGCTTGGTTGTCACAATGCATGGTTATGGGAGTGGTGATCTCAATCCCCAAGTCGCCTAGAAGCCCCTTTATCCAGATAAGCTCACTGGTTAGCTTCCTCATTGATCTGTATTCTGCTTCAGCACTCGAGCAAGACACTACCTTCTGCTTCTTGCTTTTCCATGTAACCAAGTTACCTCCAATGAAAGTACAATAGCCGGTAGTTGATCTTCTGTCAACTCTGTCTCCAGCCCAATCTGCATCACAATATCCTATAACCTCCGTGTTTTTGTTGCAAGCCATCCATACACCTTGACCCGGAGCTTCTCTTAAGTATCTTAGGATCCTCTCCACCATCTTCCAGTGATGAACCTTGGGATTTTGCATGTGCTGGCTTACTTGATTAACTGCAAAGCACACATCTGGCCGGGTGATAGTTAGATATATCAGCTTTCCAACCATCCTTCTATACTGCTTAACATCATCAAATGGAGTATCTTCATACTCCCCCTCTCGCAGTACCTTGTAGCCTTCTTCAAGTGGTGTCTTGGCTTGTCTTCCTCCAAGATTTCCTGCCTCTTTTAGAATATCCAGAGTATACTTTCTTTGAGACATGAACAATCCCTCTTTTGATCTGCACATCTCAATGCCGAGGAAATACTTTAGTTCTCCTAGATCTTTGATGTCAAATGCAGCCTTGAGGAATGTCTTCGTTGAACTGATCCCCTCCTTGTCACTACCAGTGATGATGATGTCATCCACATAGACTAGAATTACCACAATCCCTTGCTTGCTGGTGAAAGTGAAGAGTGTGTGATCCGCTTGAGACTTCACAAATCCTCTTCCATTCAATGTAGTGCTTAGCTTGTGGTACCAAGCTCTTGGTGATTGCTTCAAGCCATAGATCGCCTTTCTGAGTCTAAGGACATTCCCTGGTTTCACCATGTCTTCCATCCCCGGAGGTAGTCTCATATACACTTCATCTTCTAGTTCACCTTGTAGGAAGGCATTCTTCACATCCATTTGCCAAAGATCCCATTCTAGGTTCACTGCCAATGAGAGGAGAATCCGGATTGTATGAAGCTTGGCCACTGGTGCAAAGGTGTCTAGATAGTCTTCTCCATACACTTGTGTGTATCCTCTTGCCACCAGTCTGGTCTTCTTTCTTTCTGGCTTCCCATTTGCAAGGTACTTGATGGTATGTAAGAGTCTGCTGGTCACAGCTTTCTTCCCTTTTGGAAGTTCTGTCTCATACCAGGTGTTGTTCCTCTCCATGGCCCCCATTTCATCATCCACCGATTTCCTCCATTCATCATCTTCCATAGCTTCTGCATATGTTATTGGTATCCATTCCAGGTCCAATGAACTCATAAAGACTTGATGTTCTTCTGGATAGTGAGCTAGGGAGCATAATCCACTTACTGGATGCGCCACAGCTTGAGCATTGTAGTAACGACTTGATGGTCTTCTGATCCTTGTACTTCTCCTTAGGACTTGGGTCTGCTCAGGTTCATTACTGCCGCTTGGTTCTCCTTCTTGAGCTTCAGTGTCTGGTTGTTCCATCTCATCTTGATCATGAGACAATGCTGAGTTTTCTTCAGGTTGAGCTTGCGCAGGTTGATCATTTTCTTCAGGTTGAGCTTGCGCAGGTTGATCATCATTATTCCCCCCTTCATGGTCAGGATGAGAGGTTTCAGTTTCATGGACCATGATCTCCTCATGAGGAGTAGTGCCCCGACCTTTCTCTGGTTCTTTTTGCAAGTTAATGCCGAGTCTTTCCATAAGAACCTTCAGGTTGTTAGCTCTGTCAGAGGCAGAATGAGATAGATCTTTGAGTTCTTCCCAGCTCTTCTCATCATAATAGGCCTTGGATTCCATGAACTTAACATCTCTGGATACTAGGACTCTCCTTGTCTCTGGTACATAGCATTTGTACCCTTTTTGATGTGTAGAGTACCCGATGAACATTGCCTTTGTGCTTTTTGCTTCTAGTTTGTTTCTTAGTTCTCCTGGAATGAAAACAAAGCACACACACCCAAACACACGCAAATGATCAATGGATGGTCTAGATTTGTTTAGTACCTCATATGGAGTGGCATCAAGAAGAACTCTTGTAGGTGTGCGGTTGATTAGGTAGGTGGCTGTGATTACTGCATCCCCCCAAAATCGCTTAGGTACATTTGTATGGAACATCATACTTCTTGCTACTTCCATCAAGTGTCTATTCTTTCTTTCAGCCACACCATTTTGTTGAGGCGTGTAAGGACAGCTGGTTTGTTGAATGATTCCATGTGAGGCTAAATGTTGTTTGAAGGCTGTGCTAGTATATTCACCACCATTATCTGATCTAAGAATTTTAATCTTAACATTGAAATGGTTAGTAATATAGTTCTGAAAATTTTTAAAGGCTTCTAGCACCCTATCCTTAGATTGCAACAAAGTGATCCATGTGTATTTAGACTTTTCATCAATGAATGTCACAAAATATTTATGTTGTTCTCTAGATGCACATGGAGCAGTCCATACATCAGAATGAATTAGATCAAAGCAATTTTTATATTGAGTTTTTGATTTAGGAAACACAGTTCTACAATGTTTTCCTAAGATGCAAGCCTCACAATCATTTTTAAAAGAAATACTAGGCAACATGATGTTCAAAGCACGAGAATGGGGATGTCCTAATCTAGCATGCCAGATTTCATCTTTAGGGAATTCAGAAACAGAATGAAAAACAAGAGATAATTCAGTTGCAGGTCTTGTGTCCTCAAGTAAGTACAAGTCTCCCTTGGTAACACCTTTGCCAAGCAACTTACTAGAATCAATATCCTGAAAGTATACACTGTTAGGCGTGAAAGTAACTTGACAGTTGAGATCATTAGTTACTTTCTTAACAGACAACAAGTTTGAGGCAAAAGTAGGCATATAAAAGGCTTTAGATTTTTTATCAAACAGAGTAAGCTCACCTACACCTTTTATTGGAATTTTATCTCCATTTGCTATCATCACATTTCCTAAAGCCGGTTCTATGTTCCTAATCAGTCCTAAATCACTTATCATGTGATGAGAAGCACCAGAGTCTATAACTAAGGGCTTTGCTGATTTAAAATCATTTATGGAGCTATTAGCATTATGAGAAGTATTAAGAGATATACCCAGGGATTTAGATATACCAGATTCTTTGAGAGCTTTGATGAGAGCAGTTAGGTCAGACTTCTTGATGGTCTCATCTAAGTTGGCTCTTGGCGTGGCATAGCCTGATGTAGAGGCAGTTGCACTTCCCACACCTAGGTTACTTATTCCCATGGTGATTGGTGTTGTTGGCTCAACACCATCAGCTGAGAAGTTGGCCCTTGCATCTTGGTATTGAGGACGGTTGTCCCTGAACTTGTTGGGCTTGAGGTGCGGATGGAGTATCCAGCACTTGTCCTTCAGGTGCCCCATCTTCTTGCAATAGTCACATGTCAGTCCTTTCTTCTCATCTTGTTTGTAAGTTGCCTTGTTTGCCAATGCTTCTTTAGCTTGATGTGCCATGTTTAAGTCTCCCTTATCTCCAAACAAGCCCACAGAGCCTTCTTCCTTCTGAATTTGAGCGCATACTTCATCCAGATCAGGTAACTTGTCATCTCTCAAGATGTGCTTAATTAAGTTCCCGTAAGATGGGTTAAGAGTGAGCAGCAGTCCAAATACTCTGTCCTCCTCACGCCTGGTTAAAAGAGTGGCAGGGTCAGTAGTGTGTGGTCTTAGCAGTTCCATCTCTGCCCAAAGGGACCTGAACTTGCCAAAGTGAGGCTGAAACTCCACATCTCCTTGGTTGAGTGCATTGATAGTTCTCTTTACTTCAAAGACCCTTGTAAGGTTGGAGGTATTTCCATACACTTTGTAGAGTGTATCCCACAGCTGCTTAGTAGTCTCACAGTAGGAGTAAGATTCCATGATGGCGGGTTCTAGGGAGCTAAGAAGCACTGTGAGAACCATGAGATCTTCCTGAGCCCACTTGTCTTCATCAGCTACTACAATCTCCTTTCCATCTTCTCCTTGGGTGGTTTGTTTAGGAGCCGCTTCTGCTGAGACATGACTCCACAAACCCTTTCCTCCAAGGGCAATCTTCACCATCCTGGCCCATAAGAGGTAGTTAATCCCCTTCAGAGTCACAGGTATGCTGATGCGGTTGTTGTTGTGATTGTTGTTGTACTCCATATCAAAGATTCACTAGGAACAGATGTAAGATTTTTTTTTTTTTTTAGGTAAAGACCACACGACCAGCAAGAACAACAAGAATTAGAAACAGAGTTTTGATTTTGCGGAGTTAGAAAGGTTTCAAGAGCTTTTGTTGCTCTGATACCATGAGAATTTGTGAGATTATAAGAACTTAGAGGTATAACCTTGATGAAGTACACAAAAACAAAAGAGAAGGCAAGAAGAAACCATGAGAGGATGAGAGATAAGAGAGTTTGTGACAAGAGAATGAGAAGAGAGAAAGATTGTTTTTCCTTAATCAAAATGTGTTACAAACAAGGTTGATTTATAGACATTGAAATGTATAAGCAACAAGAGAGAAAAAAATAAACAAAGGTAAGTGGAGTTGAGTGGAGTTGAGTGGAAACTTAGTGCTTGATAGTGCTTGCCTAACTTCTCCACTTGCATTTGAGTGCTTGATAGTGCTTGCCTAACTTCTCATATTTTCTTCATGTCAACAGATACTTTGTCATAAGGGAAGATAGGTTTTGAATACCATCTTGCACTTCTATCTGATTATCATTTGCGTAAGGGGATAGTAGATGTGGTTAATTGACCTTCGAGCATCTATATTCGGTGATAGTAGGCTGTGTTGTTGTCACCTTTTTTCATCCATGCTGAAAGAAGAAATTCTTTTCTGCCTTTGCCAAAGAAAGCCATCTTTAGTGAGCCTGTGACTCAGCTTCACTGTTTAAACAATGGGTTTGTAAGAGTCTGACGCTGGGCAATGAGCATACTCGACGAAATGGTCTTATAGCTTTCGTCTCTTCAGCTTTCTTCAAACTCAGCTTCACTATTTAAATGCTTTTATTGTTTGATTTTACATATTGAAACTCATATAATAAATGAAATATCCAAACTCATCATGAATTGAACAAGCTTGAGCGATCTAAGTCTTTTTGAGACATTTATAACTCAAACAAAGCTATCTCACGAAAGATCCAAATCATGATGAGTTGAACACATATGAGCGACCTAACTCATTTTAACACATTTGTAACTATTGCATTAACATTTTCAAAAGTAATATAGATAATATTACATCGTATCACTACAAGAAAATTAGGTTTTTTGTAACGAATTTTCCGATCAATTATTTTCGTTGGAAAATTCTGACGGAGTTCCAATGGATTATCCAAAGAAAACAAATTCCATCAGAATTCCGTGGAAATTTCTGACAAGTATTTATTTGTGAGAAAACCATCAAAATGTTATGACTAGTTTCCAATGGAGTAGGGTTTCGACCTGAAAATATCAAATTATGTGTACTCCTATTTCCTTACTCATAATTAACCATAAACATAAATATCATGCCATTTCAGAAAAACCGTTGAAAATTCTTGATGATTTTCCGATGGAGTAGGATTTAGGCATTTAGATTTGATCTGGACATATCAAATCATGTGCACTACTATTACCATACACATATTTTAACGCCAAACATATATATTATGCCATTGTAATATAACAATATTTTAAAATATAAGAACCATCAAAAACTGTTGGAAAATTCTGATAGTTTTCTGACAATTTTCTAACAGAATAGGGTATGGCATTTAAATTTGACTCAACCATATCAAATTATTTTTACAATATTACCATACACATATTTAATACATTTTCAAAAAAAAAAACTAAACATCAATTTAGTAAAACGTCAAGTTTTATGTATTGATGATAAAACTAGATAAGTTTAGGTATTAGTGTATGACAACTACTAACATATGTTTTCAAAATAGTTTAAAGCTTACAATTTCTGTAATCGAAGAAGAAACTTATATTATACATAGTTTCTTATACATTTAGTGCATAAAACAAATATAAGATAACCTCTAAATATAAGAAAACCCATTAGAAGACTTTGGAAATTTCTGACTAACTTTTTCTATCTGAAATTTCCAATATTTTCCTAGGGATCTAGGTCAAAGACCACAAACGCGAAAAGTTAAGCAGAAAGTAAAAATTACTTCTGACGAATTTCCAAGCATTTTTCGTTGGAAATTTATATATATATATATATATTTCAAGTTTTCTTCTTCTCTTGGCCAACATATATCTTCTTTTTTTCACTTCTTCATATTCTTCACTTCTTCTTCACAAGTTCCTCCATATATTTGAATATTATACATACAATCCATGAAATAATTTTTCAAATATGTAATTTACATGTATTAATGGTTTATTACCATTTTTTTAGTTTTAGGTTTGAATAACTAAAATTAGGAATTTGTAGTTTGGTGAGATAATTTATGGTTAGATCTTTATGTTTTGTGTTAACTTGTTTATGCTGTGTTTGATTTTTGTTAGATCTAGATATTTGGTGTTGGATTGATGTTAAATTAATTAGATTTGTAAAATAATCTTTCTTTTTATTATGTAATTTATATAAAATGGTATATACTTTTCTCATTATTTTTTTAAACAATTAATATTAACATTTTCAAAAGCAATATAGATCATATTATATATATTCAGAGAGTAACTCGATGATTAAAATTAGAACACAAAAGTCATCAAAGGTTATTTCCTAAATACTTTTCTAGAAACCGTTACATCTACGAAGGACATGTAGTACGAGGACCATTTCAAAAGGAAGCCGGTAATGTGCAAATTTACTTTTAACATTTTTTTGTGGAACTAAAAATATGCAAAGTTTTAAAGTTAGTGTGAGATTAAGATTGTGATTCGAAAATGTGTAAAACATATGATAAAGTTTAAAGTTCTAATAGTTTAGAACAAATATGTATGACTTCCAAGTAATTATCTAAACAAGATCATAGGCATAGTAATGAGATAGAGAATATCAACACATCAAAGTAAGTATAAATAATTATATAATAATAAAAAAATTGCATAGATCCATGATAAAACAAGGACAAACCAATGATATTGTCTGCTTATGAAAATGAATAAAGGAAATTAGCTCTCGTGCAGATTTTACAAACAAACTCAAAGCGCTTGTCTAACACTAGATGGTTTCATGCACTATGCAAGAAAATAATAATTTAAAAATATTTTATTTTTAATATATTTATTTTTAAAGTTCATTATTTTTTAAAATGTATAAAGTAGTTTTATTTATTTTTATTTTCTATTTGATTGTAATTAAATTAGATTGATTTAATAAATGAATTTCATATTTTGAAATATGTATTTTTATACTATTTTATTTTTTTAAATAAAATTTAATATTTTTTGTTTGTTGGTTTCAGTTAAAAAGATTTAACTTCTAGAAGATACTTGTTAAACCTATAATCGAATGTAAAATCACTCAATTAAACTATTTTATTGAAAAAAAAAATTAAATATAATTCAATAATTTAGAAACGTGATTATTTTTATCTTTACATTGAGTAATAAAATTAAATATATTTTTACTTATTTAACTGTCTACAAACAAATATAAAATTTTATCTTTGATATTACTTAAAAATTCTTTAACTGTCTAAAATTCTTGTTAAAATGTAACTATCTATAATAATTGATATTGTTACAATAATCTTAACATCATGTAATAACTTCTGAAAATAATATTATATTATTTATAAAAAATAGGGTAATGATACAATATCTTATTATAATTTTATCATTTATAGATGTTTTTCATCAAAAAAACATAATAAAATAAATGAATATTTTGTTTATTTTTACTAACTTTTTCAGTGTGTAAGTCTACAATAAATTTATATAAAATTTATGTTTATATTTTTTATTATGGTAACTACCATATATTTATTGTTTTGTATTTGAATTTCTATATGTCATAACTATGTTGAGCTATGTTATAATTACATAGGACTCATGTCATCATTTCTAATAAGACATATCATCATTTATTTATTAGATAGATTGTAATGATGACACATGTCAAATCACTTCTCAAATAATGTCTAAGGAATGTTTCACATTCTCCATATGGTTTAGAAATGTGTAAATGTTTTGACCCGTGGCAGGTCCAACTTCTTTGATTTCAATTCTTGTGATAGATTTTGTTTCCATGTTGTAGCAGAAAATATAGAAAGGGTTGGACACGTTACTTGGAGAAAACATGATTTCACTATCACCGATAGTCCCAACAATATGAAGCCTAGTCTTGGCAACTAGACTCCACCATAGAGAGGGAAACATAATAATATGCTTGCACCATGCATGTTTCTCAATATCATCAGTGACCCCCAACACAAAACCACTAGATCTTCCATCCTTAAAACCTGATGCATACAATTTTTTCTTCTTTGATATATCTCCATATGTTAATTTTGGAGTACTATTTTGCTGCCATACCTAAATATATGCATTATATATATATATATATATTAATACTATATAAGGTATATTATAACTTCAGAAGAATTATATATTATCTTTTATAAAACAAATTTTCAATTTTAAGATTTAAACCTTATATAATTAAACATTTGTATATACTATAAGAGAACAGTTTCCTTCATATTATGTACAATATATTTAACTTCACTAAAATATAATTAATTTTCTCCTAATATTTTTTATATAATTGACTAAGTTTTTTTTGGTAAAAATGCTTAATAGTAAAGAAATAAAATTTAAAACACTATTCAAAGAACTGATGTCTTAACTGCCTTAATTTTGTTTGTTGATTACTTTTTATTTTATATAAATTATATATATATATATATATATATATTATTCTTAAATACAACTTTATCTTATTTGATATATCTCCAGATGTCAATTTTGGAGTTTTCGTGGCATACCTAAATATATGAATTATATATATAACCTTATACTTAATACTATATAAGTATATTATAACTTCACAATAAGTATATATCATCTTTCTAAGAAAAATTAGTTTTCAGATTTTAACCTTATATAATTAAATATTCTTTAACTACTCTAAGAGAATATTTTCTTTCATTTTATGTACAATTATATAATTTCACTAAAATAGAATTATTTTGCCCCTTTATCTTTTTGGTATTGTTCGTTATGTGTATTTTTGGTAAAAATATTTAATTGTAAAGAAATAATTTTAAAATTTTTAAACCACTATTCAAAGAACTCGAGATCAAATTTAAAATAGGAGTGGGTTCGGTGCACGGCTGGCGCGTGAGCGCGCGTGCCGTCGCCGGAGCCTTCCCTCTTCTCTCAACTCGCTCATTCTTTGCTTCCCTTTTGATTACACTCTCCTACGGCCTTTTCTGAGCTCTTGTCTAGCTTCCATCTTTGTTTTCATTTTTAGCTTGCTAAGATGAACGACCTCAACGGTGGCCCTGCTTCTCATGGAGTCAAGGTAAGGTAATACGGAGGGCTTTCGCGTGGTGAACTTGGGTTTCAGTTTTTTCAGAAAAGATTGATTTGTGCTTCTTAGGTCTCTCTCTCTTGCGGTTCAGTTTTTGTTTCAGGAGTGGTGGTGAGTCTCTCCGCTTTGGTGTTGCGGAAAGTTTTCTGCGTGGCCTTGGAGGTGTTGAGGGTAAGTGTTGGGCTTCTTGGTTTTGGTTACAGGAACGGTGTAAGCAGTGGCGTGTGAATGGTGTGGTTGTGTGTGTTGGTGTGTTTGTGTGTTGGTGTGTTTGTGTGTGGTGAGCAGAACTTGTCTAATACCTTTGAGAAGATCCAGGTTTCTTTCGTCGTCACCTTCGTGTTTTGGAGTCCTTCTCCTGGCATTTGAATAAGTGTCCCTTCGGTTTTTTTGTGCATCTTTCGTTCCTCAGTGGCTTTGGCTAGTTGAAGCATTATAAAGAGGTTGAGGCATTTAGGTTTTTCGATGAAGGTTCAGTTGAGGAGGAAGCTTAATTTCCAGGCGTTTGGTTTGTTTGCTTCTTGGTTGGTATATGGTGTTAGACTTAAGGGTTTTGGCTTGATACCATGACCTGATGGTTCATGTAATCTTAGTTGTGTTGTTGTGCTAGCCATTGCATCGCTTTATCTTTCTTGTGCGGTTCGCCGCAAGAGGTCCAGCTTGTCAAAGCTCAAAAGTCTTATCTTCTCTCCCTTTCTCAACGTTTATGTTCTATGCTAGATGCAAGAGCGAAGATTAAATAGTGATTGTCGTTGGTTTTTGTATTTCACCCGTTGTTTGGGTTTATGCGTCTTTTTAGTGGGCTTAAGTTTCTAGAGATGTTAAGTTTATTTCCGCCGGATTTAGATTTTTCCCTTATATTTTCATCAGTTTTATCAATCAAAATCAGTTGGCAAAAAAAAAGATTTAACAAAGGAGTAAGAAATTGTAGTGGAGTGGAGACTGTCAATCAACTCAGAAGGGGCTGCATACTTCTTATTTATCACTCGACTTGACTGGTATTGTTTTTCGAGTTGTTTACACTAAAGACCACTTTTTGACTTTCATTTACATTTAAAGCCACTTCATACATGTGAGACACTTTTTTGTGGGCCAACCATAGATTATGGACAATTTTGTCCTTAAATGAATGATGCGCGGTGGATGATGTTTGGATGGATGATGTGTGGATGGGTGATGCGTGAACGGAGATACATGGACGGGTTAATGGATAATGTGTGGATATGTTACATAGAAGACAACAAAAGAAATCTTTGTAGGCCAATTTATAGTTCATAATAGCTTCCAATATAAGACATAGTTCCCATTAGTGCAACAACAACTGAAATGTTATGAATCGATCCATTGGTTGTGGACGGCTCACATGCACCCACATCACCAAGCAAGACATTGTCATAAGCCACCCCACTAGTCTCCGGAGATGCTGTCCACGCTGAGCAATACCACGACGACTCCATCCACACCCCACATCATCCGTCCAAACTTCAACCATCCACACATAACCTATCCACGCGCCAGCTATCCACACACCACTCATCCACACAACCATCATCCACACAACTGATGTGTCGTGTTTTTATCGGTTTTAGTTTATGTTATTATAGAGTATTTCGAGTTTTTTTTGTTATCTTTAGTTCTTTTTCAGGTCGCAATGCGTTAATTTGGAGTTTCGGGCACAAGAAGGGAAGAACAAGGAAGTATGCAGAACTGTTACACGGGATCGAGGGATCCATACAATATGGATCGAGGGATCTCTGCCACACGCCTAGGATCGACCGATCCATGTCCACTGGATCGACCGATCCTGTGCGCAGCCGGCTCCACTTTCCACCAACGAGTTTTGCACTCATTTTACCCACTTCCAACCCAATAATTTCGACAAGTCTTTTCATTTTCTGTTCTTTGGAGACCAGAGAAGGCAGAGAAACACCAGAGGGTGATCTTGAGAGAGATTTGAGATTTGTTCTCTTTGAAACTTTTGGATTTCTCTTCTTTGCTTTTGGAACTTGTTGTAAGAGGATCTAGAGGGACAGAGTTTCTCTTTGAGAAATCTCTGGAACTCTAGATCAGTTGTATAAATTCATGTTTTCTATCTTAATTTCGTTGATGTTTGAGTAGTTTGCGCAATTGGGTATTAGGATTTCAAAGGGATTTCATGGCTTGTTGATTTAGGATTGTTAGATTTTGGGGATTCACGTTTTGGTTCTTCATCTACTGGTATTCTTACTGCTTGAATTGGATTGATCACCTAGTTCATGATATAAGGTTGTTTAATGCACCGAAAGTGATAGTTTAAACTCCCGAAAAGACTTTAGATGAGCAAAGGGTCCTTAACCCTCGGAAGTTGATGTTATTGCGCTTTGTGAACATATTGAACCTGTTCTTAATGCTTGTTTAGAAATCGAAACTCAGCGGAAGTTAGTGTGGAAGTTTCTATAACATAGAGAGTTAGCGCTGCGGAAGTAGGTTAATTCTAATATAGTGTTTGAGTTCAAGACGGTTCTTAATAAAATCCATGCTAGCAATATATGATTAGCTCTACGGAAGTAGGTTGATTATGTCCATGTCTGATAGTCATGAGTCCCCGCGATTTCCTATTGCCCAATGCTCTCTCACATTAACACTTTCTGCATTTTTCACATTGCATTGCATTATTTCGTTTCAGTCTAGTTTTAGTAAACAAAATCCATCTGTTTAGTCTTAGCTTAACTCTCATCTCGCATCCTCGTCGTGTAACCGTTGGTCTCTGTGGATTCGATCCTGAAGTGCTACAACGACATACCATTCGATTGTGGTATTGCTGGTACTTCAGGTTAATTGGCCTGTGTAAAAGCAGTGAAATCAACAACCACCATCCACACACCACCAGTCCACCCCTCCCCAGTCCACACCGCACTCTTATCATCATCAAATATCCTCAATATGAGCGGTTACTGTGTCAAACAAAGCTAGTTGAGAAAAATTATAATCAAACTTATATGTACTCACAAGAAATCAAAGAAAAAAATAGTTATGTCTGTATACAAATTAGAAATATGACTCCTTATTCAAAAAGAAAAATAATCTGGAAAGCAAAAAAAAGCATTTGGAAATCGTTTAATGAGTAGATCTGAGGAATATGTCCAACAACAAGTATGCGTATATCTGATGGGTCTTCGGAGGAAGCAAAGAAGGAGGTGCCGAACCACCGCATACGCCGGAACCAACAACACGCAGTCTCGTACGGAGGGATCTTGCCACCATGGAAGAGGCACACATTCCCCAAGAGAAAAAATCACAAAGCTCAAAAATATCTGCTCCAAATCAAACAATTAACACAGTGAATCAAGTCAAAGTTTTCACACTTTACAGACATTTAAAAAAAACTGAAATTTGATTCAAAGAAAAAAAAGAGAGACAAATACATTATAAAATGTGTTTGGTCAAATATTTGGCATTGTGAATCTCTCAATTTTGAGAAAGAGATATCCGTCTAAGAAGAGGATCAAAGAAAGATTATGGTGAAATTATCTACTTTATTGTTAAACTTAAAAAGAGGTTTGTAAAATATGTAGTTTAGTAAAAGTTTGCAGAAGCTTGATGTAGTACTGAAATACAGAGAGAAAGAGAAAGCGACCAAGACAAATGAATTTAAAACAAAAAATAATTAGATCATATGGTTTGAAAGATAAAATAGAGAAATCATCACTAGAAAGTGTGTCTCTAGCACAATGTGCCTCTTGGTGTAATTGAGAAATCATAATGTGAATCTTACTGTAATTTTTTCTTGTTTTTCCCACTACATATTTGCATAATGGTTATCAACAAGCTTACTTATTATTCGCGAGCTGGACTAAATATGTAGCTATGTTTTTATTTGCTTCCTTTTGCATTTACTATCGCATATTTGAAATGTATAGTTACTGTAAACATAATATGATTCATCTTTACACCCCAAAAAAATATGATTCATCTAATCACATTAAATATTTTATATAAAAATATTTATTTAATACGTTTCATTATAAAATGACGACACTGCAAAAGTAAATTCATTTCTTCTACACCACTGTTTTTACTGCCAACAAATAATGTTGACATATACATATATTTAGGTATAATTATAATACGGTATCAACAAGTTTATCAACTGGTTTTGCATATCACAACACTACACAAGCTAGAGGACAATTCTGTCAACTTTTTATGGTTTATCTTTAGATAATAAATTACTTCCTCTCTATCAGTATAATCTATGTTTTAGACATGTTTGATTTTAAACATGTTTGATTTTCTTATGACCATACACATAAACAACATCTTAATTTTATTATGATTATGCATGAAGAATGTGATAAAACCAAAACTCTAAGGTTCTAACCATACACATCATCCATAGTGTTGACAGCTGCTCTTTTCCATCTAAAATCCTGATGCTTTCAAGAGCCCACATTCAGAAACCTATGTTATTATTCGGTGAGGCTATTGGACCTGACCTCTCAGCTTCAAACAAACGAAGATCAACAATTGAAGATGCCTGAAATTGAAATACAGGAATCTACAGCCACATTAGAAGCACAGGAAGAAGAAGGTCAAGAGGAAGTTGATGAGACTATTTAACTGTGGAGGCTCGTGATATTGATCACTTGGTCATGACTCAAGCTGGAGCTTCGCTCAAATTACATGTCAATGCACTCAAGGGTCATGATGGAGACGTTGTCAAGTTGTTCCGCGATAACATAGGTGCATTAAAAACATTGATGCGCTGAGAAAAAAATAACATTGGCTCATTGAGAAATATTCACAAAAGTTTTAATCCCGTCATCATTAATTTATAAGTTTTACATTGGTGCACTGAAAACAACATTGATGCATTAAGAAATAGTAAAATTGGCCCGTTTAAAAAAAATTCACATTAAAAAATCGAGTATTATTAATTTATCGGAAATTTAAAGTAATAACGTTGGTGCATTCAGAAATAATAACATTGGTTCACTGAGAAATACAGGATATAATTCATAAAACTTCGTAATTTGATACTTCCTCTGTTTCGTTATAATTCATATTTTAGAAAAAAAAAATATTTCTGAAAAATACGTATTTCACGTTTTTAGTGTATATAATAATGGTAAATTGTGAATTTCCAATATATATTAATTAATATTATTAAATTTTGATTTGTTAAAAGTTATGAAAAATAACTAATAACAAAAAACAATACATTTATTATAATATATTGTGTGAAAATTCTAAAACATACATTATTTTATAACGGAGAGAGTATTATTGATTTATAGAAGTTTTGTTATAGTAACATTGTTGCATTGAGAAATAATAACATTAGCCACTAGAGAAATAAGACAAAAGATAAAACCTGAAAACCACATTTTGAATAAAAGCAAGAACCATAACACGAAGTTTCAATTAATGTTGTTCCACGAAGCCTATTTATACACTAAAAAGCCATTAAAGGATCGAAACTTCTTGTCCAAGGAAGTTCCCAAGTAGTCAGTCCTCCTTAAGGACATATTCCCAATCCGAGGTCGGGCTCTCGTAGCCTTTGTCGTACGCAGACGCTTCAGGGTTGGCGCATGTCTCTTTCTCTGAGTTTACACCTGACCAGAGATAGTCACACCTTTTTGTTCTGTTTCTTGGCTGGTCACCGTCTGAATCTGATTCGAAATCTGAACCGGAATCTGAATCGAAGTCCACGCTGTTGAGAGACTTCTGAACTTGCTCAGCTTCCCGGCGTTTTAGTAACTCGAATCTACCCATAACATCACTCATATGGCTGCTTTTGCCAATACTAGCCATCTCCGAAGCTTCTGTATTGTCCTCCTGATAGCCCATTCTTGTCTCTGGACAGTCCTGAGACCTGAGTTTGCGATTTGTTTCCTGCTGCTTCAGAATCTGAAACCTGTCTATAACATCCTTATGTTTTTCCTCTGCGGTGGATGCAGGGAACTCCTGCTGTATCGCGTCTGGGATCTGAGCATTAGGCTTGAAGTTTCCATGATTTTCTTGTCCTAAACCAGTAAAGCTTCTGGACATAAGTGAGAGCACTGCATCAACGGGAGCAGAGTTGAATCTGGAGTTTTGTGGTGCGTCATGACTCATCGTTACTACGTTGTTGCCACAATTGCTTCCGTGTTTGATGAGTGATTCAGTTGTCTCCTGCTCTACATTATTCCTGATGGAATCTATTTTCTGGGGGTTGAGAAAAGGTTCCTGCATAAAGGTTGATGCATCTGCAGAGATCTCTGAGAAAAACAATAGATTATTTGTTAACACAAATACTATTGAAGCGTATACGCAAGATGATGTGCAGGGTTCTATCCTAATCTCCTATACCAGCATTTTTAGTGTTTTAAACGGCATGTGCATTATCTTTTATACTAAATTTAGCATAGCTGTAGCTTCATCTATGACATGAACAGGATTGTGGAGAATATGCTCTTGCAATGCAACTATAGTAGTTACTAATACTATCAGACAAAGGAGACGGTTAGTTTGAAAGTTACCAACCTCTATTCTGCAATTTGAGATTACCAGTCTCGTTCTTGATCCGATGGTACCGAGCCAAGCAAGCTGAGGAGCATAAGGCAGCTTCAGTTTGAAGCCAGAGATTCTTGTACAGGAGAGTTTGTGGGTGGTTTTCTTCACCATCAGGAAATTTGGAAGCAAGTACGTTCTTAATACTCTGCAAAGTTGAGATTACATTAGGAGTCTACAAATATGCAAAACAATACTCTGTAAATAAATACCTGTGTCATCTCATTCTTATCCTTAGCCACCGATTCTTTGACGCCAAAGCTGTCCAATGGCTTGACATTAAACCCTTGACAGTCTTCAGCAACTACATTTGGGGTCTGAAAAGGGTATCGTTAAGCAACTAACAGTAGACAAGACCAAGCAATGTTTATGTTCAACCAAAAACCAAATAGGTCCGGAATATAGCGCAAATCAAGTTTTTACCTACACTACACTCATGCGAAAACTCTAAGTCATCACAAGTGGTGGCCATAAGAAATAAATTATAGCTCACAGAGCATTTAAAAAAAATAAAACCAACTACCAAAGATACAAATTCACAAATGCCAGGGTCCAGTTGCATCACATACCTCATTAAGGTCGACCACGTTTGGACAGGAAACATGCATAGTGTGAGTTGGAATTGATGCTTCACCTGCTATCGACTTGTTACTGGTGATTTTCTTTAAGCACTTGGTGAGATTCTCTACTACTTTATCAAGGTTCTCAAGTTGTTCTGGTTTCAGCAAGCTTCTATTGCTGAAGCATTCATTAACAAGCACTTCTGACAGATTACGCATGGCATTAACCACGGAAGAAACTCTTGTAGAAGAAGCTGGGGATGGGGAATCTCCTTGATCACATACAGGTGACTGACCAGTTGAGACAACACCATCTGCATTTGATCTACTACTCCCTTTGATACTCATATCTGTCGACAACGTGGTCTTCTTATCTCTATTCATTACATCAACCAATTGTTTCTGGACCTTACACGTCTTTTGACAGCCTTGAAAATCTCCACTAGGTTGATTAGCACTACCTTCGGGAGGGGTTCTATGGTTGACACCAGATTGAGCAGCATTCCCAGTAACCACTTTCATTGCGCGTGCACCTAATGACTCACTTCCCATAGAAAACATAGTAGGATCTGAAGGTTTCTCAGAAGATACCATGAAGTGGTTCCCAGATCCATACTCATCACAATTTAAATCGCCAAGTGCCTTCTTCAAGGAGCTCCCATTCTCACTGTCAGCAACCAACGTATTTGGCCTCTGATATAGGGAGGAGACACCATTACCTTCTCCTTTTTCCTTACACAGTGAACCAGAGGACTTGGCATTAAACAGTAGCGGTTGGGGAGACCAGGGAGTCCTTGTACCTGTCGAGCCAACTGTCCCATCGCGAAGATCTGGATTCACAGACAAAGGCTTGACGTGACCAGTAGCTTCACCATGTCCTGGCGACACGTTAAAATTAACAGGTTCAACAGAAGAACCGTGCAAGCTGGATTGAATATACTCAGGCGAATGACTAGAACCAGTCTGACTTCCATCAGAGGAAGCTTCTGTTTTGAAGCTCGACATAGGCACAGAAGGAACAGATACGTAAGGCTCCAACGGAGGACCAGATGCAGCAGCATCCATATGTTCATATGCACCATAGCCAGAATAGTAATGTCCGGGACGGTTCAGATCAAAAGCATTGCTAGTAGCACAAACACCAGAAGGAGGGACAGGCATATAGAAAGGCTCCTGAGAATTTCTGATAAGCATGTCAGCTAAAGAAGACACTGTGGCTGAGCTATAAGGCATCGCCATAGGAGGATAATAAACAGCATTAGAAGATGAAGGGTAATATCCACCGGCCTGAGAGGAGAACATGTCTTTGCAAGAATCTTCACTCCTGGGACCTAAATTACCTGCAAGAACATAAACCCCAAGTTGTACCTTAAAAAACAAGAAACTATGTTTCCAGAGAATAAAATCAGAAACAATGTTGCAATCAGGGCCGGATCTGAAATTTCAGAGGAGGTCAAGCAATTTCATATATAAAACAAAAAAAAAAATCATTAATTTGGGACTTATTCTTATATAAATAAACTTTAAAAATTTGAAGGGAGCAAACCCGATGTTTCACCAGACTGTGTCCAAATCCGGCTCTGGATGCAATACAGAGTAAACTTTATGTAACACAAGATCATCATCATCATCATATCACAAAATAAGATAAACATTATCATTCATATCACAACAAACATCAAACTAAACCCTATCACAGTACATTAAACAGTTAAACCCCTAATTAGGTTGATGAGAATATATATATATACCGGGTTGAGCGTAAAACGAAGAGCGAAAATCATCGCCGCCATACGACGGCGAATGGTTATAAGAGCCATGAGGAATCATCGGATCAAACCCTGCTTGGGTTTGATCAACAGGATGGGTTGCGAGAAACGACGGAGGCGGAGGAGGAACCCAGAACGGGTACGGTATCCTAGGGAAACCGCCGTAGCCAAATCCATCTGCCATCTTTCTTTTTTCTAGCCGGAAGGTGGAAGCAGAAGAAGAAGAAGAAGTGATTGTGCAGCCAAGTGGTGTGGATTGGCTGTTAAGTTATATCGAACTTATAAAGCGTCTCATTGATGGGCTAGGTCTTTATAGGGTTTTAACGTATCTACGTAATTTTAGTGACGGTTTGTTATAGATAATCACAGATTTATTAAACATATATACAACAAACAACGGATATTTAGGTAGTTATCATTTTGATATATTTATCTGAATATAAAAAAAACAATTCTTTCTTTTTTGTGCAAACAAAAGTAACTACCTACTTCCGATTTTTCATATATAAAGTTTCGTTTTTCTTAGTTAAACCAACATTTAGTGCATACTATATGTATCATGTATGAATATGAAACAAACATATGGAGTTTTACATGTGACATGTCACTGATAAAGACAAGGACCTGGCTTCCCAAAACTTTCACATACTTTCCTTCTGTCTAAACTAGCCATCCTTGAGTCATCATCCAAGGTAACCAATGTCGGTTTTCTTTGTGGTTACTCTTTGATCTGAGTGGTGATGTTCTTGGTGTACACATGACACACTGTTAGTTCTCTTTGTATATGATCTCAGCTGATTATAGTGATTGATGATGTTCTTGGCATTATCCTCATCCGCACTATGTTGACACACCGTCCAATGCTTTGCGAGTTTTTATGTTGTAGTTATGTCTGTGTTTGTGAAGAAACTAATGTTTAGCAGTTGATATTTTGGTAAGTGACCAATGTTGAAGCTAAGAAGTTCTGTTTACCTAATCTATGTTTATGGAATTAGGTTCTTATTTAACCAATACTTAGGAAAAAAAAAAACAAATCTGGTCCAAGCAGGAATGCATTTGTTATATAGAAATTTTTGCATCCCTCTTCATCTTTGTTCTGGTCTCTGATTATTTGAAGGAAGACATGACATAAGCCTTTTTAAAAAATTACGTTCCAACTTTGGTCATTTCAAACATTTTTTGTTAACTATAAAGAACCAAAAAAAAAAACTGTTATCAAGAATGGTACTTAGCACAAGTATAATAGTCTTTCAACCTTTAGATTAAATCTTTAAAACTTAAGAAAAAAATGCAGACAGCTACAGTAAACTTTGCTATTTCATTGTCAATGTGTTCTATAAGAACTCTAATAGAGTCAGAGCTGTAAGCTAAAGTCTTCACCTCTCATCATAATTATACACATAACCAAATACACACTCGTACATTCGCCCCGGATAAGGTGAAATCTGAAACCAACACCCAAGCAAAAACAAAAACACCAGGTTCCAGCACTATCTATACAGTGAAGGTTTCAGTTTTCAGATCATCACGGAAACTCGAAAGTCTGCGGTTAGACTGCAGACTGACATCAAGAACAGGATTGCAACTACGGCCGCCCTAAGAATTCCTCCGGATGAACACCTCCCGGACACAAACTTTTTAAACAAGAATCCGGTTTTGTTCTTTGATAGCTTCCTGGTTCCTCCATCCATATCCTCAACCTGTGGGTAGCCATTCATTTGTTAAGCCATGGGAAACAAGCGAGTGATTCATGTGAAGGTGGTTACTGTCTTACCTCTCTCTTGATAGTCTGAAGCTCTAGACTTTTCGATTTAATAATACCGTCAAGGTTACTTTGCAGACGCAACCTTTTTGAGGCACTTCCATGGACTGTATAGTCAGTGGGACAGCAGCCTGAGGGTTGTTCCCGTCGAGCCTGAAACCTGATGATACCTGTTCTTGAAACATCATTGCTCGTGTCACCTACCGAGCGCTCTTGATACGCTGACTCAATCTGCAATCAAGTATATATATTAATAAATGTTTAGTTATTAATGACAACACAAAAAATAATGATATGAGTTCAGAGGGAACTAGACGAACCTGATGTGGTGGCGATGACCCGTCCTGCTCTGGAACTGCATCATCTGGGAGTTCAAGGATCGAGTCAACAAAGTCTGATATATATGTATCCACTTCGTTTGTACCGAACTGAGTCTGAATCTGGGAGCCAGCCTGAAATGCGTTGAAAGAGGATCCAAAGTCGGATTGGAGATGAGAGTGTTGTGATGGGGAGAGCATTGTGTAGTTCAGGGACTCCAGGTCCGGAAAAGACAGCCAATCAATATCTCCAAGCTGTGATTAAAAACTCAGTTTAGTTTGCAAAACCACACTTAAAGACAACAACAAATATCTAAGTAAAAACTATGCAATGTCCTCCTCACCTTAGAGGTTGTAGCCTCACCGGAGACTACAAGAGAAGATTCTGCAATGTCATAACGCTTCTTCACGTCTTCTGTTTTAACGACCATTGATACTTCAGATTTAATCTCACAGGGGGAAGATGCTGCAACAGTTGGAGAAGAGAGATCCGGTTCTGCAGCTTCATCCGCTAAACTCAGGTCTTGTTTCTTGAACAGTTTGCATATAACAAACGGACTCTGCATATATAACAAAAAACAAGCACATACTTAAGTAACTAATCTTGTTGTCAAATCAAATGGGTGACAACTCTTAGATGTGTTGCATTTTATATTTACCTGGCCAGGATTGGTGCCACTCAGGTCATCCTCGGTGGCACGATACTCGTGCATAATCCAATTCGTTCGAGTCCCCTTAGGAGCTCGACCAGAGTGGAAAACCAGTGTTCTCTTCACGCCGATAATAATGTTTCTCTTACCGGATTTGATCTTCCGGTCTTTTCCTGTCGCTTTCCAGTAACCTGCGATTGTTGCCCGGTTCTGTCTACTTCCGTTTGGATACTTACGGTCCAATGGACAGAAGAAGAGCCATTCAGAGTCTGTTGTTTGGATCACAGAAAAACCTACAACACAACATAACACAAACTAATCTCAACCTGAGTGAATCCCATTAATCAAATATTCAGATTATAAATTTCAAGAACAATATATATAATGTGATTACAGTTCAAAAGTTACCACTAAGAGAAAGTTAAATCTTGAATCAGGTTAAGAAAAAAAGTGAAAGTACCAGGTAAATCCCAAGGCTCCCATTTGCAGATATCGATCTCTCTGATAGCTTTGACGTCGTCATCGTGGCCGTTGATTTTCCTACGGAGATAGAAACGGACAAGCTCCTCGTCTGTTGGACGGAATCTCAACCCCACTGGTAACGAATCTAACGATAATAATTTAATATTCTGATTCATCGATTGCGACTTTTTAACGAATCAGGAGAAGTACTAACAGATTCCTAGATACAGGTAAGATAAAACTTTTTTAATCAGAGATGCGATTCCAAGGTATCAAGAAGGAGACAATAAATTTTCACAGTGGCGTAAGAAAAACCTAAAGATCGGATACGATTTGGTAAAGTGAAGAAGAAGAAGATGGTGAAGTTCGATATTTTATTTCTTTTCATTGGGTCTAAAGAATTATACGCGCTAAAGTTACGCGGTTTTGGAAATTTAAAGTACGATTTTATCCTTGCAAAAGTTAAAAGAAGGTTTTTTTAGTAATTAAACCACTCAATTAAAAATGAATAGTAAAATATATCTTCAACCAAAAATCTTGCAAAATAACCTTTTAATTTTAATTTCGTTATTGTTTGAGCCTTTGAGTGGCGAGTGGATCTAACGTGCGGCAAATTTTTCTCTCAACATAAAGCTTCGTGTTCTCCATGGGTGGAGGCGCTGCTTTTCTCCGGCAACCTTGTTGGAACTCGTCTCGTCTCCCCTTCCCGGTACCGGATCAACAAGACGGAGGAGTAATCGTCCGGCGTCGTCGAGGTGGTATCTTTATTCTCTTTGCAGTTCGGGTGGATTTCTGGTGCGGAAGATCTCTAGGTGAGTACCGTCGTTTGGTTGTTCGTCAGTGAAGGTTTGCTCCGGGAAGCGGAGGCTCCCATAGTCCCGTCGTCGCCGTTTAAGTTTCCGGGGGTGGAGGCTTCCTCAGCTCTGCGTCGCCGGCTAAGATTCCGGGAGGTGGAAGCTCTTACAGCTCCATCATCACCGGCTTTGGCTCCGAGGGTTGAAGGTGTTTCTTGCCTTGTGTCGTCGAATTTTTTTTTCTTAGATCTGTTTTAGGTTATGATTTTAATTATGTTCTTGCGGTGTTGGTTAAGATTCGTGGATGAGCTCTCGTCGATGAACGAGAGATGTGTCCAGTGTAAGATGGTGTTGTTATGTGTAACGTCTTTTTCTCTGGTGTGTGCTTGAACGGTGGCGGATGAGATCTCGCTCCGGCGATTGATCGATCCGATAATGATAACACATGAGTGAAAGGCAGTTACGGTGAAGATGGTGTGGATGTCATGGGAATAGGATGAGATCTCGATGTGTTCGATGGACGCTCTCCGTTGAAATGTTCCCGGCGGTGAAGGTCCGAGTGGTTTCTCTGGTGGGATTACGGCGCCGCAGTCTTCAGCGGGTTTGCTAGGGTTTCTTGTGTGCTAGGGTTTTCGGGTTTTGGGCTGTAGACCCAGTAAAATTGGTTTTTAGCTGGCCCGTTTGTTTGGGTTTTATGTTCTTGTTGTTGTACTGGTTTGGGCTTGGCCCTCTAATATTAAACTTACTTGACGGAAAAAAAAAATTTCGTTATTGTTTCTTGCTCTCAGTCCAGAATACCGCCACGGATGATGACATATGTTAATAATTTATAAATTGAAGATTTACAATATTAAAAACTTAATTGAAGAGTTTTTTTCTGATTCAAAAATAGTTGGGAACTTTTATTACTAAATATTATTAAATATTTTAAAATCTTTATTATCATTTATGCAATGTTTAAAATTGATTTATAAGCATTTAAAACTAATTTAAATTTTTTATTCATCATTTTATCAATTCTATAACTAATTTATAAAGTTTCACAAATATTTTAATATTTTTACAAATAATTACTGAGACTTCATAAACTAATTACCTTCGATGGTACTTAACACCTTATATAACTTAATTTTTCTAAATTAGTTGCATTTACAATGGTGATATAAGACATATATTTCTTATATCACCATTATCAAATATCAAATTATTTAATATTTTTAAGTTATATTAAGTTTTAAATAGTGTTGATATTTATTAATTTTAGATTTACAATCTATTTTTATAGTAAATTCATGTATAAAGGTTTATAAATTAGTTTTACAGATTTGTATCAATTTAAAACAATGCATAAGTAATAATAAATATTAAAACATTTAATAATTTTTTAGTGATAAAAATTCTCAACTATTTTTGAATCGTAAAAAAATTTCTCAACTAAGTTTTCAACATTATAAACTCTCAACTTATAAACCGTTAACATATGTCATTTTTGGCCACGGTATTTTGAATGAAGGGTAACAAACATTAACGAAATTAAAGGCAATAATTTATTTCGTAAGATTTTTTTGTTGAAAGTTTATTTTACGATTCATCTTTTGTTGAGAGGTTTAATTACTAAAAACCTGAAAGTGAGTTCCTAAAAGTGTATATGGTTAAATTAGGGAAATGGATGCCATGTAACGAAAACTAGGGGTGGGCATGAAGCGGATATCCAAAATTTTAAGGATATCCGTGATCCGCTCCGGTCCGTTCGGATAATCAATTTTTGATTTGATTCAATCCGTAATTTTTTGGATATTCGGTATTCCGGATATCCGGAAAAATCAGTATTTTTACCAGATATCTGATTCGATCTGTCGATCCGCTAAAAGTAATAAAAAAATCATATTTGCAAAATATATTTTTTTAAATAGAAAAAAAATAATATAAAATAATAGTATTTCATTAAAGTTTTTCAAAAATTACATACTTTTAAAATTTCAATAACCAAATAATTAATTTAGTGAATAAAAATACTATAAAACTTATATGAACATATAATGAACATATAAAAATTATATATATAGTTTTATATATACATGTATATACATATGTATATTACGAATCTAATCGGATATTCATTTTTAAAATATGAGTATTTGTGATTTGCTCCGTCTTTGACGGATATTAAATTTTAGTGTTTGCTTTGATTCATAAAGTTACGGATATCCGGATTTTTCAGATTGAACCGTAATGAATAACGGATCGAATCAAATTTTACGAATATTTTGTCCACCCCTAACGAAAACTGATAGTAAGTGTTATGTCAGGCTACAAATGATATAATGACGTGGTTGCAGGGAAGGAAGTTTCGGTGTCGGTCCACTTGTTAAGTTTATCGGATGGTTCCTTGACCTGGGAAAATTGTCTTCTCTTTTTATTACGACAACCTCAAATCATCCAGACGAGGGGAGGATCTAGTACTGTATTTAGGTGGAGGCACGTATGACCTTTTTTACAATTGTCTAATTTTCTAAGTGGTGCATCTATCAGATTTTATTCTAATTACTATAGGAAAATTAAAAATCAGACGAAGGTGTTTAATTTCCCAATTCAGCAGTTTCTGTCATTTTTGGATCCCACAGGATGTTTGATTTTAACACTACCAGCACCAAATAGCTTGAGACACAAGTAACTGTTGCTGACACGGGAGTTTTTTCTTTTCGTATTAGTTCCATAATACTCTCTATGATGATGCTAGAGGTTGAGCTAGGCGATTTGCTTCTTCTGTTAATAGATGCTTACCTGGAATCATGAATCCTCCTCATTCCAAAGTTGTTCATACCTGGACTATATTATTTGCATTCTCAAGCTTGTTAGCCATTTGAATTGACCCCCTCTTCTTCCTCATATTAGTCTATCAAGTAGAACCGACTCTCGGCCATGCTAAATGAAACATTGACAATAGTCTCCAGAATATTTTTGTAAGAACCTATATAAATATAGGTTCCAAAAAAAAATTTAGTTGAAATTTCGCATACACCCTAAATCTCAGGGCAGGCCCTGCCACCCACCAAGTATATATATATATATGTTTCGTCTTGTATTTGTTTCTTCCCTTTGAGTGCTTTAGTAACCATCTTACTGACTGCAGAAAAACAAATGCATTATCGGGCAAACACAAACGCCTTTGTTAGTTGTCAATATTAAAGCCCACAGCAAAACCCATCTTATGATCCAATATGAAGTGTTTGGTAACCATGTAACTAGTTTTTTTAGGATTATATATATGTCATTAGATTATTAAGTGTTTGGTAACCATGTAACTAGTTTTTTAGGATTATATATATGTCATTAGATGTTTAATGTCGGGAACCTTGGCTGCGTTTTTTAGCAGGCTCTTCTCATATTTATGATCCATTAATAGAAATCTTGAATCTCTTGAAGACAATCTAAAGTTCTTTTTTTGTTCTTGCACTTAAATAAAGCTCAATGAGCTATCTTTCATTTCAAGAAGCTTTATAAAGCTATAACATTCTTGTTTCACAAATGTTATCAGTCAGAACTATAACGGATGGTTTTGAAATGTTACCTAGAACTCACTGCGTACTAGTTTTGGGTAATGCTATTTACTAAAAATAACCGAATTAAAGATTTACATATAGTAGTTTTCTTCATCGAATTTTTATTATTAGGAACGACTAAAAATAGAGAATGCAAGTCTCAAGGGACGAGAGGTCCACAAAAACTTCCGTTTGTCTGAGTCTTACCATATCAAATCCAATACAGAAACCCCTAATTATGCTCTTGGCTAAGTGTTAAACTCTAATTAAGCCCTCTAACATTCTGTAATTAGCTAATCTTAGCCATTTCATGTTTGAATTATTCAACACACACAAGAAAAGACCAAAGGCTCTCCAAGAAACTCGGACTCATCGTCATCTATATAACCTCACTATGTTCTTTTCATTTGTTCAATCCTCGGGTCAACAATAATAAATCCAAGAGCAAAATAAATTTTTCACACTCCACAGCCTACACCCAACCCTAAACCACAATAAACTATAAATAAATAATGGGTGGCTGTGCGAGTAGACCCAAGGAATCAGACATGAACAACGAAGGCTCTGTCCCTAAGCCTGAGACTGAAAACGTAGTAGCCAAGGTACACACCATAACCATTTTTTTTTTCTCTTTCTTTTTTTCGAAAATTAGGTTATAGAACCGTGCTTAACAAGTTATGATAAATACAGGAGATCAACACAGAAGAAAGCGGTGAGAAACAGAACCAGACAGAGACCACTGAAACAACTTCCGTGGAAGCCAAGGAGACATCTGAGGTCGAGGCGACCAAGGAAACAGCTCCTGCTACTGAAGCAGAGGTTGCAGCAGCCGTGGAAGATTCATCTTCTGCTGGTGAGGTTGCAGCAGCTCCTGAGAAAGTGGAGAACGTAGTGGCTGCACCTGAAAATGTTGAGGTCGCAGAGAAAGCGGCTGAGGCTGAACCAGTGAAGGAAGAGAAAGAAGCTGTTGTCACTGTTTGATTGATTAAAGCTGTGACAATATTTTGAATGTTCTTTGGTGCATACCTCCTTGATTTGATTTGCTACTTCCTGATTTAATTAATTGGCTTTGGTTGTTATGTCATAATGATTCTTCTTTGATTCAATTAAATATTAATCAGTTTTGTTTGATAAGAATTTCATATCAACATTTCTAAAACGTATGATTATTGACATTTTACAACAATCACAAAAAAGTTATAAATTAATATTTCATACCATTCTAAATCAAAAATTCGTTCATGTCTTTCAACCAATGTAATTTCTTTATTAGTTAATCTTGTGATCTTACTCCATAATAGGTATACATATAGTAAAGAAAATCCCAAAAAATACAAAGAGGGTAATTTATGTTGAAAGATAATGTTTACATTTTTAATAAAGTGGTAATTGAAATTATTCTTAGTTATGCTTATAATTATATGTTTATTTATTATACATTTTATATTTATATTAAATATTTTTAAGTTTTAAAACATTGCTGAAAAAAATGAGCAAATGTCAAATATAAGAGACAAGATATATGGGCCTTACGGCCCAAAAAAATAAGTACCCAATAGAGATTGGAAGAAAGGAGGAGATAAGACGAGAAGCAGAACCGAAAGAAAGAAACAAAACGCAAGACTTGTAAGAGAAAAGAAACGAGAAAGAGAAAAAATGGGATTAGGCGGCGGAGGAGGAGAGCAGAGGAGAGGCGGCGGAGAGATGATGGCGATGTCGAGCTTGTTCAGCGACCAACAGAATCCAGTTCAGCAGTTACAAGTGAAATTCAAGGAGGTAGAAGTGGGTTTCAAGACGTGGCTGTCGAAGCAATCGGTTTCCAGTAGAAGCAGCAGTGGTATCCACCATGAGTGGTGTACAGGGAGCTTCATAGGAGGTCTCATGGGAACACTCTCCCCTGAGATGCCTCAGAGTGACCCTCAAGCGATGGCGTCGATGAAGCAAGCTCAGGCTCTTGTGGGTGGGCCATGGGTCCAAGCTCGGAACTTTGCTGCTATTACTGGTGTTAATGCTGGAATTGCTTGTGTTATGAAACGGATTAGAGGCAAAGAGGATCTTGAATCTGCGTAAGTCTATCACTTACTTGTATCTTCTTTTTTGTCTTGTGTCTGGTTTTATAGGTTTTGTTGGTAACTTGTATCACTTCTCCCACAACTAAGTAGCCTTAGGAGCAGTTGTTACATTGTGAAGGGATAGTGTCCTCTTCAGAAACTTACTTTCACTTCCATTTTGTTGCTGTCTTTTTCGTTGCTAATCTTTCTTGTTATTAGCTTGTTTTGATGCGTGAGATACTTGTTGCTAATCTTTCTTGAGATACTTGTTTTGTTCTTGTCACTATTGATCACTGGCTGGTTAGATTTGATAAAGGTTGGACACGAGTTACAGGATATGAATGGAAAATAAGTTTCACTCTTTATGAGCTTTCATTCACATGATCATGATCTTTTTTCTTCTATCGTTATTATAGATATACTTTGAAGTTTGAGTCTTTGTGGTTAAAGAAGATATGTATGCTGCTCCACTACGGTTTTTAATATATGAAAGCTAAAGGTTCTCGGTGGCTTGTGATAGACACCACTAGGATAATCTATCAAGTTGCTAGCTTATTCGAGAAAGCTAACTAAACTCCGACTCCGGTAATTCGAGAAACCCAAAGAACTCCTTAATTTATTGATCTTTTATTGATAATCATAATGAAAACTCCCTTTATATATAGGAAGAACCTTGTACGTTAAGCAACACCAATAGGAAATATAATAATATTGGGAAAACTACCAAAAGCAATATAAGTAAAATAGATAAAACCTTTGTCCACGTTCCTATTTCTATTTCTAGCCACTTTCCTTTTATTTGATTCCACTGAATCTGTTGTTGAGCTTCGTGTCTCCATTCTTTGAAGTGTCTCAAGCATTTTTCTCTTCTTACGAATGCATTTGCTTTTAAGCAAGTGGTTGGGTCTATCAGCTTGCTTCTTGGAATACAAGTGTTAGAGAGAGTAATGGTTTTAACTTTACAGCGTGGTAGCAGCATTAGGATCTGGATTTGCCTACTCTTTGGTGAGCCAAGGCTTGCAAGGACAGCCTCTTAACGCAATCACCACCGCTGCTGGTTTTGCTGTCTTCCAAGGAATATTCTTCAAGGCGAGTGATCATTTTGGTGTTTCTTTCTTTATATTATGAATCATTGGATAAGCATCTCTTCTTACTCCAATCATTTTTTAACTCAGTTGGGAGAAAGATTCTCTAAACCGAGTCCTGAAGACCCGTTTTACACACGATCAAGAACCATGCTGTTGAAGCTAGGTCTACAGAAGTACGAGAAGAACTTCAAGAAAGGACTTCTAACAGATCCCACGTTGCCATTACTCACCGATAGGTACTCACATATATATCCTTCTCAAGCTTAGGTATGTAGCAACTTAAGACTAACTAATGTCTTGTCTTTCTTTTTGAATGAAAGTGCGCTAAGAGATGTGAACATCCCACCAGGGCCAAGGCTTCTGATACTAGACCACGTCCAGAGGTTCATAAACCAACTTACTCTGAGCTTCCACTAATGAAAGACTGAATCCGTAACAAAAAAAAAAACTGAACTGTTCTCTGTTGTTTTGAGTGCAGGACCCTGAGATAAGGGGCAAGCGAGGAAAGTAGTAGCTGAGTCTTTTGTTTATATGGTCATTACTGGAATCAAATATGTCTTGGCTGTAAGGATGTTCAAACACAAATGTATGGTCTTGTTTTTTGTTTTTGTTTTTGTTTTGTTTTTGTTTTCCTGAGCTGATATTTGCTAGGAAGAACTACTCTTGTTAGATTCTTCTGCCTCTACTAGCAATGTTTGATTCTCTTTAATATTGAAAGCATTTTTCATCACAAAGCGAACTAATATTATATGTTCTTAATTAAAAAAAAATGAATATGCTTTGTATGATAATAAGATGATCATATAACATTAGCAAATCACAAAAGGCACTGTGAAGTAGAGTAAGCTTATCAAGTCAGTCAATATGTCATTATTTACAAGAGATGCGAATATTGAAATTGTTTGTTGACATTGAATCTCGTTCAACCTCTTTTATTCTTGTTGTTTTAAATCTCTATCTACCGTAATTATCTTATTGTTGATCAATGGTCTAAATATCTTAAATAGAATAAGAAGCATAACCACAAAAAACTTCAAAATTTGTATTTTTGACTCTCTTTTTTTCTAGCAGTGTAATTTTAAAAACTCTGAACATCTCCATTTTACGTAAAAACTCACTGGTAATCTGTTCCCGAAATATTGTTGTACATCAGAGCGAGATCGCTTCAATTGTTAAATTTCAATTAATATTTTTCTCTTTGATTTTCAATTGATGAAAAATAATTTTTTTTGTTTTTATGGCTTACCAAAAAAATCTATTGACTTTTCAAAAGTTTTATTACTTTCTCGGTTTTTTAATAACTGTCATTTTAATATTTTCACACAAATTAAAAATTAATTAAAATATATTAAATTTATTATTAATTACACATATTTGATCAATAGTATTTGAGATCATTATACTCCCTCTGTTTAAGAATAAGTGTCATTTTAGAGAAGTTTTTTTGTTACAAAATAAGTGTCGTTTTCGACTTTCGTTGCAAAATTTATTAATTTTATGCTACAGATTATTTTTCTATTGGTTGAAATATGGTTAGGTGTATAGGTAATTGTGTTTTTATATAGAAAATATGCAAAATTAATTGTTTTCTTAATCTGTGTACAAAAACCTAAAGTGACACTTATAATGAAACAGAGGGAGTATATAAGATCAATGTAATTTACAATTAATTTTAAGTCGATAGTAACTATAATTTGCATTGGAAATTTAAAGGAACATTTTTATGTAAATAAAACGTTAAAATGATAATTATTATGAAACAAAGGGATTAAATGTGAAATAATTTAACAGCTTTCTGATGAAAAATGAAAGCGATCTGTTTTACTTTTTATTTTTGTTTACATCAAACAAGCTCTACAGGTTTTGGAAAGAAAATAAAAAAAAAACTAAAAAAAAACTGGCATTGATCTTAGGATTCTTAACCATTTTTTATATCTATGGAACTATGAATTGGTAACGACTTGTAGAGAGGAGGAAGAGAGACGAGAGATTTGGTCGACGAGGAAGTGTACACGAGACTCATACTCACGCGCCTGGTCTAGAGACTCGACCTCTAGCTCCGCCAACTGCGAGCAGAGTCTCTCCTCCGCCTCTTCAGCCACCACTGTTCGCCTCCACAACTGAACCATCATTTTCTTCATCTCCTCCATTTCTCTATCCAATTCTCCGTTCCTCCTCCGTAGCTCCTCCACCTCGTCTGCCGCCACAGTCACGTAAGCTCCTCCTTTCCCCATTTATTTTAATTTTATTTTTGTATACTGAAAACAAATTGTTTTGGTGGGTTATGTTGCCTCTGTCTGTATGTATGTGTACTTCTGTCCTTGTGTTGTTGATCCTTTTAATAATTTTTTTGGCCTTTGGGTTGGTTAGCGTCTAGGTTCAATGTATCTCGTTTTTACTTTCATTATTAATTAATTTATTACTAATATTTAGTTCTGTCGTCTTTCTTTGAAAAGAAATCACACGTGGCGCGCACTACGTATATGACTATTGCAATTCTACACATTCAATAGGTCACCAGTGAATGAATGCATGGAACATTCAGGAACACCCCCGTTTTCTATCCTAACGTTTTTTTTTTTGGTAAAAATATCCTAACGTTTTTTTTATGAACTAAAATAAATTATATCCTAACGTTTTAGGCCATTGACATTGAGAATTTCTTCTATAGTCTCTCATAAATAAATAAATAAAAAATAGAAAATTAAGAGGGAAATGAGGGATGATCTCCTCGTAAAAAGATTCAATTGAAATGGAAAAAAAAACTCAAATGCCACATATTCACTTTCTATTAATTTTATTTATAATAAATAAATAAAACGTTACAGTTAAAATAATATTGTTAAGTAATTTATGTATTTTTTTACCAGTGCTGATGCCCTATGAGGATTTTTTTAACATATGTATAATTTTTTTTGAAAACTACAAATATTCAATTATTATATTTTCAACTATGGATATCTGATGCAAAATCAGTTTGATAATAAATACATTACCCTTTTCTTTGATATTATTTCAGATCTCAGTTTTGGAGTGGAAATTCCACCATACTGCTACGATCTCTGACCTTTCTTTTGAACTGCTATTTTCTTCTTCGATCTTTTTATCTTCTGTGAAGATAACATCCCTGCTGATTATAACCTTGTGGGCAGTGGGATCCCACAGGCGATACCCCTTCACTCATCAGCATATCCAAGAACAAGCACCTTCTAGATTTTGGATCTAGTTTGTAGTTTCTTGGGTATTGTACATTCACGTACACTGGCCTCCCAAATATATGGAGGTCTGAATAGTCTACTGGCTTACTTGTCCACATCTCCATCGGTGTCTTCAACTCAAATTGCCGTTGATGGCGACCGATTTATCACATAACAGGCGTGTTGACTGCTTCTGCCCAAAACTTCTTCTCTAAGCTTGCAGCTCCCAACATTGCTCTTGTTCTTTCTAACAGAGTTCTGTTCAATCCGCTCTGCCAACTCCATTTTGTTGAGGAGTTGTATGATGTAGTGAACTGTCTTTTGATGCCCTCTTCTTTACAGAATTTGCTAAATGGCATCACCAGTGTATTCACCTCCATTATCTGACCTCAAACACTTGATCTTATTTTCAGATTCAAGTTCCACCCGTGCTTTGAAAACTTTGAAAGACTGAAAACACATCCGCCTTACTCTTGATAGGATACACCCAACATCTCCTAGAGTAATCATCGATGGAAGGACACAAAGTACTTCGCTGCCTCCTAGTGATGTAACTGGTGCTTGCCACACATCAGAGTGAACCAATTCTAGAACAGTTTTACTTCTAGAACTCGATGTGCTAAACTTCAACCGATGCTGCTTGCTTGTAATACAATGCTCACAAAAGGATAATGATACCTTTGTGAGACCCGGAAGTAACTTCTTCTCTGCAAGAATTTTCATGCCTTGTTCCGACATATGCCCAAGTTTCTGATGCCACACCGTTTGTAGCCTTCTCACTGGAACAACTTGAAGCAACAGATGCTTCTGATTCTGACAGAGTTCTCCTTTTAACATGTATAACTTCGCAGCTATCTTCTCTCCTTTCATAAGCACAATTGCTCCTCTAATTACTTTTAGAGTTCCATCTCGACTTCAACTTTGCAACCAAAATCATCAAGTTGCCCCACAGATAATAAATTCTTTTTCAGGCCTTCCACGTGTCGCACCTCATGAATAGTACACAAATTGTACCATCATACATCTTCAGTTGAATGGATCCAGTGCCAACAATCTTAAGTTCATGATCATTGCAACTGTACACAGATCCTCCACAGATAGGTTCATATTGATGGAACCAATCTCTTCTAGAGGTCATGTGATATGTAGCTCCTGAGTCGAACAACCATATATCAGCGAACCTTCTCCTGTTTTCGCTTGAAATTACTGCTTCACAACACAGGGCTATTCCATTATCTGAAGTGTTTTGGCAACATTTCCTTGAGGGTTGGAATTCTTTAATTCCCAAACAATCCTTCTTCAAGTGACCCTTCTTGCCACAGTGTAGCATTTATAAATCTTCTTACTTCTTGACTTTGATCTACCATGTTTGTGACTCCCACTTGAGCCATGCTCATTGATCTTCCTCTCATCACCGTCAACTGCCTCCACTTGTGGAGTTTCTCGTCTGTCTTCCTTACTTTTGCGCCTACTTTTCTTCTTCCAGAACCGCAGCTGCAACATCGTCAAAGACTAGACTGTCGGTGGAGACATTATTTGTTAAGTTGATGATGAGTTGATCATATGAATCTGGTAGACTTTGAAGTAGAAGCTCAGCACGCTCCTGTGATTCTACTTTATAGGCTCAACGAAGTGAGTTGAGAAAATAAAGTATTCAAGGTGTTGATGTGCTCCGTCACTGAAGTAGATTCCGCCATCCGTTAGAGTATAAAGCTTCCTCTTAAGGAAAATTTTGTTGTGCAGCGACTTGGCCTCGTACAATTTTGCAAGGTGATCCCATATCTCCTTTGTAGTCTTCTTCTCCTCAATGCTGACAACACTCCATCTGCCAAGTGCAAGGTGAAGATTTGCAATAGCATTCCCGTCCATCTCGTTCCACTTATCATCATCCGTGTATGTAGCCGGCCTTTCACTAATGGCCGCTAAGCAGCTATCTTTCCTCAAAATAGCCTTCATCTTCAACTTCCACAGCGCAAAATTGCTGCCGTTTGAATTTTTCGATCTCAAATTTTGCCGCCATTGCTTCTTCCAGAATAACGAAACCAAAGCTCTGATACCAGGAAATTCCAACGTATGTATGTAGCCTAATAAAGTGTTTAAACACCATAATATTGGATATGACTCAGTTACATTATTCTACACAGATACAACATGAAATATCCATCCATATTGATGCACGTATATCCGACGTATTAGTGTCCAAACTAATCATAGAATATGCAAGTTTTAACTATAATATGCAAGTTCATTAGGTATATAAGCTCAATATGTAAAATATGTGGCACGAAGATCAAGACTCCAGAGCCAAAATGGTCCAACAAGAGTTGGCGTCGATCATATTCCATCTCGCCGTCATGGCTCGATTGGACCACTGCTTGTTCTCCCAAATCAATGGCTGTCACACGAATAAAAGTTAATAATTCTTATATATTTCCTTCCAGCTTAACGTAACACATTATTTTTGGCTAGATTTTAATATTTTCTTAAAATGTGATAGCAAATAAGTGATTACTAGCTACTAAACGTTGTTATTTGTATAGGAGGATACTTGGAAGTATCATTATTTATGTAAGAAATTATCATCTGATAAACAGTAGTAAATAACTCAATACCGCAGTGTATACCGTAAACAAAATGAATTCAATAATAGCGGAATCCTCTTTTTAAAGAGATGACTGAAAATCATGAATAAATTTATACAGTATATTAGACAAAAGCCAAAAAAAAGAATCAAATCATGAATAGATATTTTCTTTAACTACTATAAAATGCCGAAGAATCAGTAGACAAATTCGGGATATCCCCACATGACTTGATTATGTTCCTTTACGTCCAGGTTCAATGTATCTCCTTTCGTCTCCGGTCTAGTCTTACTCTTCCCAAATCATATATTCTTTCGGTTCACTTCGGTTTACTGAATTCTAAGATGCTGTTTGGTTAGCTTTGATTGGGAATAAAAATAAATTTCAACCAAATTAAACACATGGAATAATTAATGTAGGATATTCTTTTGATATTCATGATATTGGAACACATGGAAGAATTAATATATGATATTCTTTTGATCTGTTGGTTTTCACAACAAAATTTTATTGGACAAATCTCTCAAATATTTCATTTTTAAGTTTTTGTTACCAAAATAGTTCTCAAAGAAAAAAAATTAAATAAACATTTTTTATTTTAAAATTTTAATATATTAAATAATAATTTTAAACACAAAACCTCATTCCATAAGTTTAGAACTTAAATCTAGATTAGTTAACACAAAACTATATAAATATATATTTACACTTTTAATGAATCTATTTTGGTCATTTTTTTTCATTCGATGCTATTTGTGAACAAAATTTTTTAGGTATATCTTAGAGTATTTTTCTAATTTTGTTTTGTCACCTTGGGGATTAATAGACCACAAGGTTATTATGCTTCTTAGTCTTACTCTTTTTCTTTGTAAAGTGTCTTGCTTAGTGCAAGAGCTAGATCACAATATTTAGTATTGCCTCACCCGACGTTGCAATTTCCAGCTGACAAAGGACAGCAAATACGATTCAGGCAGGTTCTCTGGACTTTTGTCGTCAAGAGGAGGCCCGAGTAGATTATCTTCTCAAGATGATTTGGACGACTCTGATTGTTCATCCAGTACAAGTAAACTAGCTCCATCATTTACTAAAATCTTTACACAGAAAGCTGATCAATGAACATCTCATAACAAATAAGCATGTGATCTTCTGGTGATATATATATATATAGTATATATATTGACATAAGCTTTTTTGCATTTCTTCTGGAGCAGCCAAAAGTCTTGACCGGAGGAAAACTTCAAGCTCTATATCATAACCCCTACCTATAGGGAGAAAGTCACAGGACGCAGCGGTTGGAGTTCTGGTTCACATGCTGAAGACAGCATCGCCATTACGGCAAGACTCAAGTACTTGCATGGCGTCAATGTATGGGGTTCAGAGAGAAGGTTCAGTGTCAGGCGCAGAATCTGAATTTTCTATGGCTCGAAGTACATCAGATGCACAAGAGGAACTGAGAAACATACAAGCAGCTCAAAGACTTGCTTCTCTCCAATCCAAGAGTGTTGGTGGAGCAACTCCTGTCCACTAAGCCAAAGAGCAAGCAATATATAAGTTAATGGAATGAATAGAATACTTTAGCTCAAGTTTAAAAAACCTTTGTGCAAACAAACAAAAGTTTCTGTAAAAAGAACTTCCAATATGCACACAAGGAAATGTCACATTAAAATAGACCGTACACCAAAACACACACAGAAAGCCTCAGAAGCTTCAATCCATCCACAACATCTAATTTAGCATTTGCAAGCTTTCACCAAATCTCTGGGGCACAAAATAAAGCTTCAAAGCCTTTGCCTTTACAAAAAAAAAGAACTGTCATCATCCATCTCCTGCACAACTAACAGAGAATTACTAGCAGGCTTCAAAAGTGATATCTCCAGTCAATAGTGTGCCCCGAAAACCTTCCTCTATATCTTGAGGCCCTGACTTCGTATCGCAAAGTTCATCTGTTGAAAACATCATGACCATTATTCTTTTAACAGATAAATCTAAATAAAAGCTCATCTGTTGAAAACATCAATATGGTTTATTCTTTAACAGACAAATCTAACTTAAGCTGAGTAATTGGCTACAACTCCTAAGTTTTTGTTTACCAGCAATGTCGCGGTGCTCATGTATCTCCGTATCTCTGACCCAAAGCTTGTCCCCAGGGAATATGTTCATGTCTGCAAGGGTTGCAGATTCCTTATCAAGCACTTGTGTGCCTTTGTGAAGTTCTTGGTTCTCCTTCATCACCTGCATTTTATTAAATGCACACCTGTCATTGTCTATCATCCACAAGTACCTCGTGAAACATTTTACGACTAGTCACTAGGATTTCGAAAAAACGATGTTTAGTAGAAAATACCCCAAGTAGTTGCCATATCATCATCTTTAACTGGTACACAGTGGTCGTTGCAGAAACTTCAGGCTGGTCTGCTTCCATAGTTAGTTCTCCGGGAACGCTTTGACGTACGACGGTCCACCTCAAAGCTCGAGTCAGATGCATTTAAACATTGACTTTGGGGCTTCTTTTCCGCGCACCAGGCAGACAGATACATCTCCTTCAGAATAAGTGAGCTTCTGCATCAACTCACAGCTCTCCCTGTCTCCTATGCATTCCTCACAAACCTAGCGAGGTTAAAAGCTATTGTTAAACGCAACTCATGAACCTCAAACGATTAATCAATGTAATAAAATGATCACATCTACTTCTACGCGAAAAAAACATAATAGTGTAACACATCTGAACCTCATGCGAAAAGCTAAGCCAACATTACAATTCCAATGTAATATACATGCTCAAGATGTTACCTCTGGGAATGTCCTGATAATAAGCTGCTGATTATCAATCTCCATATTAGCATCAGGAGAAGAATCCTGATCAAGGTCAATAACGTCCTGGGATGCACTTCGATTCGTATTACTACCATCGTCAATAAGAGCAGAGACTCCCTTATCCACGATCCCTCCCCACTCCTCACAGAAATACTTCCAGTCATCCTCAGGGATGATTGTCAGTTTATCCGTCTAGAAAAATGTGCAAAAAGAAGAGTTTATATCAAAGTAAGCATTTTCCATCTCATGATTCCTATAAAACAGTAACGAAATAATACAAATGATGTAAACTGAGGCGACAGCCATTGCCAAATTCAGAGCACTATTCCTTTTATTCTCAAACTGATACGACAATCAAATCACATAACCAAACTAATGCAATCCTGATTAAGAAGCATATTACGGTCTATAATGCACTTACAGACGGATTTTTTGACATAACGAGCCACGTCTGTAGACGAGTTCAGGGAGCCTTTCAAGGAGTCGTGTGTGCTGAGACCAATAACCATAGGAACAAACCGTTAGTTTTGTGCTCAAATTGCTAGTGGGAGGATGAAAGAAGGCTTTCTGATATACGACAGTTTATATGTACCAGCGTTTACTAACACATCTAAATAGCTGTATGAGCGGAAATAGAGAAAGCAGTCAGGAAACCCAATTTAGATTAATCCCTTCTGTACATATAGAAACCAAATCACTGACCAGCAATGGATCTTACCTTCTGGCATTTTAGAGTATTAATGACTCCATCAAGAAGTTCAGGCTCTGGTACTGAGGAACTATTTTTTCCAGTCATGTTAATATAGCTTCTCCACTGCACTAGCCATGGAGTTGGCAACAAGAAATATTGGCTTTGTGGCGTTAATGCTATACCCTTTCCCGTGGCTAACTTATCGTGATTTTGGCGCTGCTTGGCCTTTATTGTTCTGCTGCATCAGACCGGACGTAAGAAAATGTCTAAGAGTATCAAGACCAACAGAAATAACAAGTAAACAATGGTTAACCTTAGAGCATCCTCGACGCCTGCAACCTCAGAAAGTTCGGATGTGCAATGAGAACATTGGATGGAGTCCAGAGGAAAACATGGACAACCCGAAGTATCTTCTGGTGTCACTTTTAAAGCATCTTCAACAAGGAATGACCATAGATTCTCAGGAACTAGAATTCTTTTGGCCCCTGGCGCTTGCTCAGGCATCAGCTCTCCATGACTGCACGTGATTGCGTTTGTAGGCCCTACATCTGCTTCACTGGGAGCATCAATGTTTTTTCTTTTCACCCATTGCTGCAACCTGAAAACGTGATATTATGCTTTAGAAGGAGCAAGATTTTTTAAACATGTTAGGACGAGTCCCAATGGCGTCAAACATAGAAGCAGCTAACTGTTGTAACACCCCCACAAAATAATAATAATAATAATAATAGTAATTAAGTGCTAAAGTCGCCCTCTGCAAATGAATCAAGTGTCGAACACGCACAAATAAGCAAAAACGGTACTATCAGAAGCTTATAAGTTACAGGACAGTTGAATGCATACCATGCTTTAGAGACGTAATAATTTCCGTCCTCACACTTTCCCGAAAGCACATCGCTTGCTATGCTTTTCATGAATGTTCGTCGATCCCTATAACTGTCAGAAGAGACAACCATGCGAGCACCATCCATAAGGCATTCCCTGCAGTAGTCCCCTTTCCCTAACTTAGGTCCACCATTGAACTAAATATAAGAGGAAATGATCGCATCAGAAAGGATGAAATAAGGGTGTGGCAAAAACCAGAAAAGAATTGGAGGAAATGACAAGAACAGAAGTCTGTTCTTATGAATCTAGAAACCACGCATTTGTCTGAACATGGTTTATGATAGCAGCTGATCCAAAACTTGACATGAAAAGTTTTTGTTCTGAAAAAAGGAAAGGCACTAACCGTTGAGTCTAACTTAGTCCATGCAAGTTCAGATATACGCTTCATGCAAGTAACTTTTGAGGCAAGAACTTTCCCATGGGAACAAAGTAACGGGGTGTTGTCCAAAGCGCTACATTGTACAAAACAAAGAACAAATATAATCAAGAACTGAATCGAAAATCATATCAACACTACCAGTTAGACCTGAAAACTGAAATTAAATGTAATATTAAAGGGAAACAATATCTAGAGAGTTTGGTGTGGGGTAAAAGCAATCGCCATCGTATTCAGATAAATCATATATTTTGTTGCAGCTCTTAATGCATGGTATGTTGAAAGCAGTGCAACTGGCGCGGGTATATAGAGAATAACAACAAATGCATGTATGAGGAGATTTACTTACGGAGGTGAAATGGTATCAGCCCATAGGCGAAGCCATTCTGTGGAGATCCAAAAGTATTGTTCTTCAAGTGACTGAACAGGAGCTTCTGAAAGTATAGTCCGCACTTCTTGCCTCCTTTCAGTCAAAGTTTTCAATTGTCTTTCCTTTGTTAAATCAAATTGCTTGCAGGTCTCAAGAAATGTTGCATTCAGGTCATTGATCCACTTATCGAGATGTGACGGAAGATAACCACTGTCAGGCTGTTGAACACTAGCAACTTCTCCGTTGGTTATGTCAATAGGATTCTCTCTTTGTCCTTCCTGACTTTCCTTTTTACCGCATCTAAGACTATACATCAGCATATAAGCATCACTGGATGAGAAAACCTCTGACTTAATAGAAGAAGAACCTGATTGTTTGACATCTTTAGTTTTCCCACTACTAGCGGCACCATTACTCTCGGATTGTGTAGTTGAAGAAGAACCTTCATCGAATGGATGTTTACCCAGTTCAGACACTTCCTCATCGTCAAATTTCCACCACAAGCCAGTCTTTTCATCTTTTATGTGAGCAACATAATGTCCACTGTTTACAGCACTTCCTTTGTGGATTAACACAGCAGAGAGTTCGTATGTCAACTCATTCTCAGAGAACTCTGCCAATCTCGATCCCATATCCAGCACTTGGGGAAAGGAAAACGAGGACGTAATTTTCTTCTTAGCCGTAGTCTGTTGACATGATCCAGCCAAAACAAAAGGTTCAGGAAATTTTAACAATGTCTTATCTAAGATTCAAATTTTATACATACAAACATAGAAGTTTATATCAGGAGAAGGCAAAAGGAAAAGGTATGAGAATGATCATGAGTAAAAGATATATAACTCAATCAGCCGAAGATAACATTCAAGAAACATCCCTCAGCATTTGTAATACACATACAAGAGGTAAAGATGTTAAAAGAAACTAGAGACGAAATTGATTCAGGTCCTATGCAATGACAATATATAAGTAATCAAATCATGTAAATAATTTATGTACACAATTTATTCATGAAGCAAGGCGTATTAAGATCGAGGAAACCACCTTAGGAAGGAAAACACATCGTTTGAGCTGGAAAGTGATAACAGGAGGTAGCGTGCGAAGCTTAATGCAGCGTGTGGCATCTACTCTGGCATCGCAGCTCCCACAAAAATATTGATTATCCCCATCGAGATGCTCCAAGCTAAGGTAATCATTCAAACTATCATCCAAACTTTTGAGGCCCTTGACATTCAACTCAAGGGCATAAAAATCTTCGACCTTTAAAGAAGCTTCGAGTCCCTCCCACATTTGAGCACCTAGAGGACATCAAAATAAACAGATGAACAAGAGACCAAAAAGAAATTATGTTCTTGCCTTACAAAAAATCAAACAAGTATTCGTAAGATCAATCTTACGTGGTCACATGCGAGACACTACCACGGAATAGATCTTGCACCATTGTTTTGGCCTTGCAAACTCCAGAATGGCGTAAGCAACGCTCAAGCAAGGAGAGAAGCAAAGTCAAGAACTCATGTATATCCTGCTGAATCCCATTATCCAACTCCAGCGTCTTCACAAAGCATCAGAATCAACAAAAGACTTTTTACTAGCATACAGCTGCGCGAAAAGCCTCGCAATCTGATCCAAGACAGGATACTGCTTTAACACATCAACTTCCACAGAGAAAACACCTTCCCTGAACGCAGTGTTCATGTACAAACACTGGAGTATACTATTAGCATAGCAAGTAGCCCCCAGATTGGTTAAACCAGCCGGTGTAGAGTCAGAAGCACGACGCTCCAAGGAGAGATCAGGACCAAGAGCCTGTATGATCTCAGAAGTCTTCTGCCATAAACCAGATTTACGACTTCCGTTAGGCGGCGGAACAAGACCGCAGAAACAGTTGGGGTTGTCACGGGTGTTGACACGACATCCTTGACAAAGTGGCTTAGATATCATGAAAAGCTGGTTCACGTCTTCATCAGTTACATCATTAGCTTCGTGTATCTTTCTGCACAACAAAATAGCAAATGTCTATGTAATCTTAAATACATTCAATCTCTAACTAATACGAATTTGTTTTGCTCGTGAACGTAGCCAAGCACTTAAATCTCTATGTTGATTCACTTTCTTGAGTTTATTCATCTGTTTTCGCATTATCTTCTCGTATCGGTTGTAGCAGTTTAGATTCAAAGGGGATAAAATGCAAGAAATTAAATTAAAATTTTGAGTACCTGAGAATTTGAGAATAGGAATCAGCAGCGTCTGATGGTCTTTGCCTTTTGTTCTTGTTCCTGGTGTTAGGTCTCATCGCGTCACCACCACCACCAAACCCTAAGAGAAGAGCACACATTTATTCAACCTAATCTGATCCTCGATTCAACAAAAATTTTCGAAATACATAATCATCTCAGGTGTTTCTATATAATATTTGATGAAATTCGCCGTCTAGGTTAATCGGAATCACGTCGAAACCCGAGATCGATCGGAGCACTGAGACCTTGGCGATGACATTTTACAACAATAGAGAGAGAAAGAGCGAAGCAAGAGAGTACCTGAGAATCTGCGGAATAGCTAAGTAGAGACCAACACAAAAGCTCAAGCTTCTCCGTCTTCTTCAACTCTTCTTCTTCTTCTTCGTCTCCGCTGAGATTTTTTCGTTTTTATTTTTGTTTTTCTTTTAATTTATTTCTCTATTTTTTTTTTAATGATTCTCCCTCTCGTCTCTGTACTGTCGTCCCGCGCTCTCTCAATTTCAGATTATATTATATGAAGAGAGATCATCAATTAAATTAGATTTCTATTCATCTAATAGGTTTGTATTGTAGTCCACATATGAGATTTCATTCCAAATGAATCCCATTAGCTTTATTTAGTTTCTTTTTGCATTAAATGTCCCAGTAACTCGATATCTGATCGATTTCACCAGATCATGGACCAAAGCCAGATGTTGTTTGTGATCAAGATCATGGCTAGTCCCGGAACTTCAGATATTTTGTTATTTTTCTTGGTTTTAGTATTAACAGTTTCGAATATTTATAAATTTCGAGTCGGATTTGTTTCAGTTTTTTTAGTGTTTGCTTAATATCTAAAAAGATTAGTTTGATGTTATGTGGATTCGTTTCTAGAATAGTTTTGGATACTTAAGATAGTTGGGATAAAAATATCAAAAACATAAATGATTTTAGATATTTCAAGTTTAAATATTCAAATAAATTTGATTAATAGAAATTTTTGGATAATATAATTCACAAATATTTAGATGAATTTGGTTAATTTAAATCTTTTCTGATGATTTTAGATTCTTTCAAATACAAATATTTAGTTAAAAATTATATTTTAGATGTTTGGTTATTTTAAAACTAAATATAGTTACCAACTTTATGGATATTAGATGTTTTTTCAGCACATGCAAACAAAATTCTCTTAAAAATATTTATTAATTTATAATTTACTAATTTAAAAATTAGTATAATAAATTATTATTTATGTTTAAGGAATATCATGGCTAGGCCCAAATGTTCATATATTTTGGTTTTTTCTTGATTTTAATATTAACCATTTCATATATTTATAAATTTTGAGTCATATTTTATTTCAATTCTTGTTCGGTTTAAAATGCAAAATCTTAACATCTTAAAGAAAATTAGTTTGATGTTATGTGGATTAGTTTCTAGAATAGTTTGTATAATTAAGATAGTTGAGATAAAAATATCAAACAGTTTAAATATTTTTGATATCTCAGATCCAAATATTCAAATAAATTTGATTAATATGAATTTTTGGATGATTTTAGATAATTTTAATTACAATATTTAGATAAATTTGGTTAATTTAAATATTTTCTGATAATCTTAGATAATTTCAAATACAAATATTTAGTTTATAAATTATATTTCAGATGTTTGGTTATTTAAAAACCTAAATATAGTTAATAACTTTATGTAAATAAATTGTATTTTACAGTACTTGGTACTAATCAATTCTTGATTTAGTTTTGGTGTTAACTCGGTTCAAGTTTGGTATTTTCATCAGTCCGGTTAAAAAACTTGTGCTTAATTATTATTATGGACTTAAACCTTTTGACCAACATGTAACCTCAATAAAAGTCTCAAGCATAGTTTGCAAGCAAAAGAAGGCTAATATTGTGTGACAAACCCATAAACACACACAAAACTCATCCAATGCTTAGTTTCTTAGTCGAGTCTAGTCTCGTTAGATTGATTCTAGCTTCATTAACTCTATTAGACATTAGAAAATTAACACACACAAAAAAAAACAAAAACTTGAAACCCCTAAAAGCATCAATAGAAGAATCACAACCAAAACCATAAGAATGTGGAAAAAGTTCTTATGTTCATGGAGTTTTCAAAAAAATAAAAGTTTGATAAATCTACTTAAAGATTGTGTTACTTCAATTTACGTGATAGTAATGATCTATTCAGCAAATTCATAGTGGAAAGAAGAGTCCTATTCGGACGCATGGGAACACCAAAAAATTCCAATACTACTCAAATAAAATGAGATATTAAAAACAAAGTATGTAAGTGTTGTTGAACTTCTACGCTTTAGTTCTGGGTCTAGATGAGATTTAACCAAAAAATGGTTTATGGCTCTGTATGATTTGAATATATAAAGGTAACAAAATACACAATACTATATTGTTATATATTTTCTTTATATATTTTTATTAAAAAAAGACGAAACCATTGAATAATTTGATGATTTCAAATTTATATTTGAAAGGAATTTAGCAACCGACAGAAGTGTGATTGAATTAGTTGATACCTCTGATGTTCTAACCACTAGAATTGCAGAAACAAAAAAACAAGGAACAACCAAATTATGATATGTAGACAAATTTTATGTTATCATGATATACAAAATGTTAAAACACATATTCTAGTTTTTGTATTTATTTTGTTACAAAATTGAAGTTATTGCAAATCTATTTGATTGATTTATGATAATCCAGTTATTTTGATTTGAAATTTATATCATTGATTCTAAAATATACTTATTGATTTGGATTTATAAAAAAAATTCTAAATCCAAAAAAATATCTTAAATTCATTAAAATACTACAACCAATAGCCCTTACTCAGGCATTTACCATTTAACTAATTATTGATGTTTTGCATTATGTATATTCGCATAATCTATTTTAAAGAAAATAAAGTAATAAACAAGTAAAATAAAAACTTTGAATATCAAAGATTATATTAGTAAAACTACTTTACATATATATGGTATTATTCATAATACATATAATTGTATTACTATATATTATTATATCTTAATTAACCAATTTGAAAATTTTATTCAGTAAACATCATATATGTACGCTGTGAACTTGTGCTCACAGAAAATGAATGCTGTGATTTGGTCTAAAAATAACATACATGTTTATTTGTTTTGGTTTGGTTTAGATTGTTTTGGTTTGTTTAGATTGGTTTGGTTTTACAACCACACTGAACGCAAAATAAACTACTTGATACATTAGCTTTTTTCTTGTCAATGAATGGGAAACAAAGTGAAATACCAAACAAAACTGATTAAATAAAGTGTGTATTAATAGATACATTTCCATGCTCTGTTCATATTCTCGCCTTCTACAAAGGGACGCAGTGACCACATCATAGTGTAAGTATCTAGCTCATCAAATGATGTCTTTAAAGTAAGCGATCTCACAATCTTTTCCTGCAAAATCATCATCCATTTCTCTCAGTGAGATTTTCGAATCTTTAAGTATCTAAAGGTTCATAATCTCACACACCTGCATAACATAGTTCTGCTTCACCATGCTGTAAACCACTGCAATAACTGTAGCGTACTCTGTGACTTCAGGTTCTTGAAGAAAATGTACAGTCTCATTCTCCTGAAACAAAACACATCCAACAACATTACTCTTCTCTGAAACCAACTTTCATAGATATACAAATTAGTTACTTGTGAAATAAATTAAGGTTGAAATCTTACTTCATCACTCGGTACTTGTCCTAACTCATCACCTGATTCTTCATTTAGCTGTGTTGTTGCAGTCTCAATTGCAAGGCTGCCTCATCGGTGAGACGCTCAAGCTCAGATAACAGGTTTTGAGCTACAATTTCCACATCTTAAAGATTAGAAGGGCAAGAAACATTAACCAATGGAAAACAAGTAACCTGGTGGTAAACAGTAAATACATTACTACCTTTGATCAGATGGTCAGAAAGTCCTGACAGGGATGTATGCACTTTTTATCCCGGTAGTTTTGTGAGCAATAAAAGGAGAAATGTGTAAGCAGAAACGAAATACTGGTGAACAATGTTTCTAAAACATGAAACTTTCACATAAACTGACAAACTTGATGAGATCAGAAGAGTTGATCAGTAACTTACAAGCCCTTGTACTTTTTGCAGCATCATCGATGTTAATACAGCCTGATTCTATATACGATTTAAGCCGTCTTGTTTCATTGTTCTTGATAATGTTCTTGATCAACGTGGACGAAGTAACCATTGGAGAGCGTTTGAGCAAGCCTGAGGATAAGAAGGCATTGTCAGAGTTTAGGGTGGTAAAACTGGAAACAATACAAAGTAAAAAGAACGTACAGAGTCCTTGCTGAAACCGAAGAAGAAAGTGTTTGCAGCATTGTCTAGTTCCTCAAGTTTTGTGATCCTATAACCATTGCAATAACAGAGATTCAAGGATTTGGATGACTAGACAAAACACTGTATGAGAATCAATCAATCGAAACAAACTTACCTTGTCATAAACTCTTTGAAAATCTCGTAAAGTTTTAACTTCAGTTCACTTCTAGATTCCATCTCTTTGTCTTTAATACTACAAAACACATGTGGACTGTTCTGACTTCTGAGATAAACAGAAGGAGCTTAGATAATCCCAACAAGGCGATGATCTATTTCGACAAACTAAAGGGATAAAATGCAAGAAATTAAATTAAAAATTTGAGTACCTGAGAATTTGAGAAGAGGAATCAGCAGCGTCTGATGGTCTCATTGTGTCACCACCACCAAACCCTAAGAGAAGAGCACACATTTATTCAAACCTAATCCGATTCAACAAAAAATTCGAAATACATAATCATCTCAGGTGTTTCTATATAATATTTGATGAAATTCGCCGTCTAGGTTATATCGAAATTTTACAACAATAGAGAGAGAAAGAGCGAAGCAAGAGAGTACCTGAGAATCTGCGGAATAGCTAAGTAGAGACCAACACAAAAGCTCAAGCTTCTCCGGTCTTCTTCAACTCTTCTTCTTCTTCTCCGTCTCCGCTGCGATTTTTTTTTTTTTTTTTGTTTCTGTTTTAATTTTTTCTTATTTTAATATCTAATACTTATCTAATATATAAAAAACTTTAAAAAAAAATTATTTAGAGATTGCCTATATTTTAATATCTTTCATTTGTTCGGTTTTAAAATGAAAAAAAATTAATATCTAAAAGAACATTAGTTTGATGTTATGTGGATTAGTTTCTAGAATAGTTTTGGATAATTAAAATAATTGGATATTTCAAATTCAAATATTGCAAATAAATTTGATTAATAGAAATTTTCGGATAATTCTAATTACAAATATTTAAATAAATTTGGTTAATTTAATCTTTCGAATAATTTTAGATATTTCAAATACAATATTTAGTTAAAATTATATTTTAGATGTTTGGTAATTTAAAAACTAAATATAGTTACCAACTTTATGTATATAAACTGTATTTTTATAACATTAGATACTAATTATTTCTTGATTTTGTTTTGGTGCTAACTCGTTCAAGTTTGGTATTTGGATCGGCCCGGTTAAAAAACTCCGTGCTTAATTATTTTTATGGGCTCCAAAACCTTTTGACCAACATGTAATCTTAATAAAAATCTCAAGCATAGTTTGCAAGCAAAACAAGACTAATGTTGTGTGACAAACCCATAAAACACACATAAACCCATCCTGTGCTTAGTCTCTTACTAGAGCCTAGTCTCCTTAGATTGATTCTACCTTCATTAATTTCAAAATCCATATTCTTGTTGTTTGGTTTAGAGAAAGTGGAACAATTGTATGATATAGAACTATTTAGGTAGGTTTTAAGAGACAAATCTTCTTTGTTAGTGGTTGTCCATTTTTGATTCATTGTTTTAATCATTCTATTGTTAAGTTTAATGTTTTAAAAATCGTTCATGGTAGTTAATGATTATTATTTAGGCTGAACGTTTAAGCTATTTTTTTGGAATGCTTAATCCATTTTAAAACAATTAAAAAATCGTTTATTTATATTTGATTTACCGACTAGACGGACACCTAAATGCTGCATAGACCAATTTTTAAAACACTGGTTAACTTTCTTTGTTCCTACAATATTATTGGTTTTAAATCATTTCAAGGATGAGAGTTATTTCATACGAATTTGACTGCTGATGAAGCTTATGGTCAAATAGATAATGTATGGTAGTTGTTGAGGCATGGTGATGAAGGTTATATACTCTACTGGTCATGTCTGCTATCCAGATTTTTAAATCACCTTTATTTTGAAGTCCTTGTCTCACCTTGAGATTTTTAATATACACATCAATTAAATCATTCAGATAACTGATTTATTTCTGACTTTCATTAATGAATGAAGAAACTCGTACGAACAATCAATTTTGAGACGTGCACTCTGTTTTGTTTTATGCAAATTTTCATTTTTAATATTATTAATATTTGTAATTAAAAACTTATTTATAATTCTATATCTATTTTCATTTGGTTGAAATTTAAAACCACAAAAGGTAATGAAATAGAAGACAGAAAATTCATGGAGAAATAAGAATTACATGCATATTAAACCAAAAAAAATACAGGCATATTTATATGAATTAATTTGTGTAATAACCATATTTTTAGAAACGATATTTGGTATTAATCATTTTTGTTTTGTTTTGGTGCTACCTCAGTTCAGTTTGGTATTTGGTTTTGTCCGGTTCAAAACTCGTGGCTAATTATTATGGGTTAAACCGTCTGACCGAGAAGTAACAATCATAAAAGACTCCAGGATAGTTTGCAAGCAAAAAGAAGCTTATGTTGTGAGTTATGACAAACTAACAAACCAACAAACACACCAATATTTGAGGAACCTAAAAGACATACATATGAAACAAGATCATTAATCTATCTCACCGTAGGTGGATCTCTTCCCACTTGATCGGCCATCGTTATGACTTCGACCCTTGTATGAGTACTCCCGCCTCTGCTAACTCTTTCATCATCTTCGTCTTCCTTACCTGTCACATGTCTTTTCCCAGCACAACATCATCTCTATACCTGTCCTCCTTATCGCCTCTGTACCTGTCCCTGCCACGCTTGTACTCTTCATCCTCCTCCTTAACCGCTTCACGTCTCTGTCTGTATCTACCCCTGTCATTATCATCCTCTTCCTCGCTGGCTTGACGGCCTCTATACCTATCATCAACATCCTTAACTGTTCCACGTCTCTGACCAGCATCATCGCTTCTATACCTGTCCCTTCCATGTAGTCCTCCTCTCTTATCTGCTTCCTTCCTCTTTGGTAACTGTCATCCTTCAGCTTCCTTCTATTTTCATACTCAGCCTCACTGTCATCAGAGGAGTCTGTTGCAACTTTCTTGCTACGAGAATCACTTCTATAGGTGTCCTTGTCATGCTTCGGTCCAGTCTCTTCTTCATCTCTCTTCTTGCTCAATCCTCCACTGTAAACTTCTACTTTACTGCGCAGGTGTCTCTTGTTGTTCCCATACTCGGTCTCACTGTCATCAGAGTCTCTTACAGCTTTCTTTCCACTGAACCACCTCTGTGCATGCCCTTAAGATGATTAAACTCCAAGTCTTCCTGGTCTCTTTTCTGCTTTTGTCCACCACGGTAAGCTTCTTCTTTCTTTCTCAGCTGTTGTTTCTCATCCTCAGATTCAGGCTCGCTAACATCTGAATCATGCCTCTTTCGCCCACCACGGTAAGCTTCTTCTTTCTTTCTCAGCTGTTGTTCTCATCCTCAGATTCAGGCTCGCTAAAATCTGAATCATGCCTCTTCGCCCACCTCTTCCTTCGTCAGATTTGTCTCTTGAAGCTTTCAAAACAGATTGGCTGGAGGGTCGACTCTTTTTGTGTGACTTCCTAGGTTTCTTGCTGTCATCACTCTCAACTTCAGATTCAGACTCAGAAGAGACACTTCTTCTGCTTCTACCACGTTTCTTTGTAGCCTGCCTTCTCCTCTTCTCTCCACTGTCACTGTCAGAATCCGAGCTGCTAGAGTCACTTTCACTATCACTCTCTTGTTTACGCCCCTTAGCCTTCTTCTTAGACCGCCTTCTGCGGTCACGACCCTTACCATCAGACTCAGATGAGTCATCATCATGTCTTCTCTTCTTGCTCCCTTTCTTCTTGTGACGCTTCACTTCATCCACACCATCCTCACCACCACGCTGCTTCTTGCTTTCCTTACCCTTACCATCTTTCACTTCTACATCCTCATCTACCTTCCTCCCACTCCCACGGTCCAAAAACGAATGTTCACGCCTCTCCTTCACCATCCCCGTTGGCTCCTCCTCAATGATCCCTTCTTCAGCCTGCTCCTCATCACGCAAACCAAGCGCAGCTCGAAAAGCTTCCATCTGCTTCTCTTTCCTTGCAGCAACCTGATGCGTCTGTGTATCAGAGATCTTCGAATACCAACATCACTCTCCTCAGCACCAGCAGCAGCTTCAAACTTCAACCTTGCTTCCTCAAGCTTCTGAGCAATCTCTTCATCAGAAACCCCTGATCTGAAAGCTCCTCTTCAAGCACAGCAAGCTTGAGATGAATCTGACGCTTACGGTCATGCTCAAGGATGTCTTTGTTGGGTTTCTTGGATAAACCAGCGGTTCCTTGATCATCCGCGAACCCTTTTCCACCATTAACGGGCTTACCACCATTCCTGGGCCTCACGAAGAACTTGTTCGTCTGAACGTAACCGTTAGTCCCAGATCCTCTCGCGGTCTGTAATCCTATTCCGTTGTACATCGTATCACAAACCCTAAAACGAAGTAGCGAAAAGATGATTCAGATTTCAGTTCAAATCGAAGATCTGTCCGAAACCCTAATGAAATTAATTGTAACCTAAAAACAAAGGGAATCTAAGAAGACAATTCTCTGATTGAATCGGAGAAGAAAAGAAGTTAAAACTTACCATGAGAGTATGCCAGAAGATGAGAGAAGCGTCGATGCGTGCGGACACGGAGAGATAGTGAGGGTAAGATAGGACGCTAAGGTTTTAACCGAGCTCAACTTTGTTCCACGAAAGGCCTATATGGGCTGAGCCCAAGACGGTAAGAATATCTTTATTTATTTTTTTGAACACCAATTTCTTTATATTTATAATTTAGGAAAATTGTAAGTGTTTTCAATAAAAGCTTTCCCTATATTATAGTATTATATTTATATTTAATTTTCATTCTATTAAGCTGAAAAGACACGAGTACTACCATCTCTTTTTGAGCTTTTGAGGCTACCCACCTGCAATAATAAACTAAAAATTTCGTGCGTTACAAGATCATCTACAACGATAAAGTCCTCTTCGATGAAAGCGTCATACGCAGACAAGACTAGCATGCAATCTTCAGATGAATTACTCAGTCTCACGCTGTCCACATGTAGGAGCGTGAAAACATTGTCTGAAGATGGTAGATTAATGATAGATTTTTCATTGATTTTCTATTTATTTGTACTATTTTTATAGTTTCTGGTTTCAATGAGATTTTCTGTCTTTGCTTGGTCTGGTGTGGTGTCCCTAGAAGAAAAAGATGCACACTGCAAGCATTATAGGCACTCTGTTAGCAGACATCCCTAGACGTGAAATCTTCTCAGGTATTTATAGACGAGAATGTAAACTCCTCTCAGTGTATGCGTGCTGATTTGATGCGACGAGAGCTCTTTGAAATCCGTCGAAGTACTTCTCGACGTGTTTAGTGGTCAAGAAACCGCAGGAAAATGCAGGAAATGCGATCAATTACGATGCAGTCATGATATGGATCAAGATCCACCACCCCTTCCTGTAGAGGAGGAAGGACGGCCGCATACTTCAATACGACCTCAACTGATCCTACTTAATTTATATTTGTATAGGTATTCATTTTAATATATTAATCATTTAGATAAATATGAATTTGTTCATAGATTTTTCTTTTTTGACAATGGTATAGAATATCGTAAATGTTGATTGATTGAAGATATCCAGCGATAGATTCTGAAGTAAATTGTGGTCATAATATACGACTGAATTAACTTCGTCTCCTCTATGTTGATTCACTTGTGTAAACTCGTTTACACAGGGATTCAACATTCGAATCCATAAAATTAATCAAAATTATTACAAGGGCATACCATTGGCTCCTTGTAAATTCTGTTGTCAAAAATTGGCGACGAACATGGAACAATTGATATGACTTCGACATAAACATGCGAGATTAAAAGTAGTGAGACGTTTACAATGACTCTACCTGGTAGGCTTTACGTACTGAATTTACGACACATTAATGTATGCGGGATAGGTGACTGTACAGCACAAATTGTATCCTATTACGACATACGATTTAGTGACGAAGATCGGTCGTAGTTCATTCGTTTACGTCAATACATCATTATATGACAATTAACACCGAACCATCTCGGAAACTTAAGTGTTTTTCTTGTAGAGTGGATGATACTACATGGGAGCAGTATCAGAGATGCTTGGCACTGTTTGAAACCACGAAGAAACCGCGTCCTCGTAAACGCTTATGTTTCGTTTTGTTTGTCTCAACACATTATGTAGTACGTTCTCGAGTAAGTTTTCTCTGGGTAACTAGAAGGATAAATAAGTGATGAAGGCATGCTATCTGCGGGATAATTATAAGAATGTTGTAAGTTATAAACTTCACTCATGAAGCTGGCAGTAACATAGAAAGGCATACTCCTGAATTAACAGAGAAAGAAATCTCTAAAATTATTTCAATTTTTTTGTTAAAAATGCCGATGCAGTTTTGAACATAAGCGCTAATGGAGAAGACTCTTCTTGAGAAGTCTTTGCCAAGATCTTCAAGAATTCTTCGTGCTGAGTTGCACGTAGAGACAGGTATAAGGAATGGATGAAATTGTGTACCTGGCATAACGAGAATAATAAACATTTACGTTAAAAAATGTCTTAGGAGCTCCAATATCTGAAGAGATACGCATGATTGAAGTGAAAGAAAAGTATTAAAATTCAGGAGTAAGTACAGTGTATATTTACAGAAATTAACGGAGAAGACTGTTTGAGATAGTCTTATGCTAACAAATATTCTTAAGAAGTTTTCTGCTGATTAACTAGAAACATAAATTAATAATGATGAATATTGTATAACCTTCATAATTATAAAACAAAGTTAAGTTATAAGATTTCACTCAGAAACTTCAATATTGAAAAATAATAGACAAGCAAAATCTTACGTCTTCATCTAAATTGAAGAAAATGGCCGCAGGTTTTGTTACATGAGGTTAATGGAGAAGTTCTTTTGGGTCTGTTTTGCCAATAAACTTCTCGAGAAGTCTATCGTCCCTGCAGACTTCTCTCACAGATCTTTCTGTATTAGCGTATCTTTTGATAATTACCGATTTACAAAGGAGACTTCTCAATTAGCAGACTTCTCTTAAGAAGTTTTCTTTTATAATTATTGAGTGTGAGCTTTTATAACTGGAGATTTTTTTACTATTTTCATAGGAGAGCTTTTAGAGACTTTTCTTTTGCTCTACGATATCATGATAACTTTGAATTGACCATTTTTTAAGAAGTTGACTTTTTGAGAAGTCTGTTGTTGACGGGCGTCACATGAAGTCTTCGAAGTATCATAAGAAGTCTGACGTAGAGATTAGGCGTGTTGGGCGTATTTGACTATATTAACTTTAGAACACGCAGACTTCTATTAGAAGTACTACTTTCAAAACCAAGATTGACAAGGACCTGTATAATTAAAGAAGACTTCTCAAAGTAGTATATGCGTAGATACTTCAAAGAAGTATTCTAATTGTTTAATTAAATATTAAATGATCTTTATCAGTTGATTGATTATATTTCAAAACTTATAACTTATTGCAGACTTCTTGCAGAACTTTGAAGAGGTATGTCATAATAAAAAAACTTCTTGCTTCTTTGGAGAGTCAAAATTCTGAAAAGCTTCGCTGAGTTGCGAAACTAAAAGGCTTATCAGAGAAGACTTGTAGAGAAGTCTACTCGAATTTTTTTGTTACAACGAAAATTAGAAGACTGCTAGAGAAGTTTTATATGAAAAACACACACAAAGGTCAATTGCAGAACTAACATATGCATTGACGAGAAAACTTCTCTCTTCTCGATGGAGAAGAGAAGTCTTCTTCACAAGACATATATAAAAAAAAATTCAAATATCATCTTTAATCCGGTGAGATTCATGTTTAGCTTCGTCAAGCACACGTAAACTTCATAATGAAAGTATCACTCGTTCTTGACCGAACATCTTGAACTTTTAGTAACTCCAGATAGCTTGAAGTTGAATATTGGGATGATATGAGACGTGAAAGTGAAAATGATTTTGCGTGATCTATAGATGTGTAGAGAAATGAGGGATATGATGAAGTGTAGAGTCATATTTAGTGTGCATTTGAGAGTTGAAATGGTTCGTTCATCTGTGATTGAATGTATTGATGAGAATAACATTGTTTTAAATAAAAGAGTAAGATGAAGATGACTAAGTAAAACAATACGTTTTGAATAAAATAATAGTATTTTCGTAAATATTTTGAATCTCTTGAGTAAACAGGACAAAAGAAAATTTTAAAAAGAAAAAGTGATTATTTTTTGTTACAAAGAGCTTTGAGTAAATTTTTGCAAGAATCAAGTTATTCAATGATGATTTTATCCAATAATGCAAATGAGAGTGTAATTTCGCTTTTTTCCTCCTAAATTACTAATAATTTCTTTCAGCACTCAGCTACTTATTTCTTTTAAAATGTACGAAACGGATCAAAATAATCGGAAATACGTAGAATAAATTTTTAATGAACTCTTTTAAAAAATTCAAATTCAAATTTATTTATCAAAAAATAATATACAAATTTTAGTGAAACGTTTTAAACACGTTGCGTATCTGCTTCGGTTTGGCGTTTACCAATAATACATTGTCACAGAGATGGTTTGGATCATATGGAGTAAACGGATCACCGACTACTTCTGTGGTTTGGCCTCTAAGGATCTTAAGAGACAAGTTACGGTTTAAAATTAAGAAAATAATCATTAAGGATTTTAGTTTTTTTTAAGTTAGTTATATAATAGACCAACGCCAAAATTCCCCTCACTGTCAAGAATCTGAGATGGCTACAAACTTCAAGTCACACTTACCAATTATCGGTACGTTCAAAACCCTAGTTAGTTCATTTTTTTTTTACGCTTATAAGATATATCTTATAATCAAAACTTTCATTACATATTTGCCAATGAAACTAAAAATGAGATGTTGTTGCAGACCATCAGTCCTTTACTTGTCAAATGCGATGATTCCGACATGATGAAGGATGCTGGCGTGGCGGAGTTGTCCGAAAACTAGACCGGCTTGTCGGGACGTCGGATTTTTCCTACGTAATTTAATAAAAGGGCTCACTAACAAAAGTGAGTTACCTTTTCTTGGGATTTTAAAAAAATTTCTGATGATTGGATTGGTCAATTGGTCATGTATCTCGGAAATCTTATGGAGAAGTGAAAGAGATGACACATCAATTCTTAGCTTCCATATGAGGAGAAACTCAAGATCAAGATTACTCAGCAGCTGGATATAGTGTTTGTTTCTATTATCTTAAATATGATCCTCGAACGTGTATCACGTTTTGTAGTGTCAGCATCCAAGAAAACAAAACTAAAACATATCGGAAAGAAAGAAATAACAAAAAAATTCGAACACCCAAATCCAAAACTAACACAATAAAGCATAAATTTATTTCTAAACAACATACTTACTATGTTGTTTGAACATTAATAAGATAGTACGTCAAAGTAGGAGCCAAACTCTTTGCATGTGCTTTTACGTTAGTTACTATTATTTTCTGGATAACAAAAGGATCATTATAATGGTGTGAGAGTTACACAGAGGTATACAGAGAATTGGAGTAATTTTACGAGTGGGAAACAAGACTTGCACGAAGTAGAACAATTGATGTACGTGGTGTCCAACGTACTAGCAAGGTTTAATGATGCGATTTTAATTTATCATGTAGTTGTGATTCAACTAATAATGTATTTTTGTCTATTTGATTGACAGTGTTACAGAGAGTTCAAGGAAGGGAGAAGTATGGGGAGACCGGAAAGTTCTTTGGGAAGGGCTAACCAGTGGTAATAATGCAATTTACCTTTGTGTTGGAGAAAACAGTAACGAAGGGAATTTTACCAGCTTTAATTGGATGATATTTACGAAAATGTTTTGCTATAATCTATGATGACATATGCATGACTAGTGACTGTCTTGTCAAATTAAGTTAGGAATATGCGTATGCCAAAACATTTTACTAAATCAGAGTGTAGTCAAATGATGAGAATATGAAACATGTTTTTTAACTGATAGAGTTAGTCAAATACATGATAATGTGGAAACATTTTAAAACACTAAAAATTGGTTTTTCCTAGATTCAAAGTGGCGTTTAAGTTGTATAAAATGAAATAAAAGGCTCAATCATACTATAGAAATCTCTACATACACTATATGTCATCTATTACGATAATAAATTTTTGAACTGTTCATTATTCTCTTTTCTGGTTATATAAAATTACAAGTTTTAATCTTGATTCATATTTAGGTATGTTTTTGTGTCTTAATTTTACTTTTTTGAAATGTTATTATTTGGATAACTCATACAATATATATATAAGTATATCTATATATATATATGAATTATTCTTTTATTTAAAATATTTATTAGTTTGATGAATATATTATTATATTAACTTTTAGTCAATTTCTAATCAAATAATTTTAACTCGTTTTATTTTTGGCTAAATTTTTATTTTTTATAATTTTCAGATCAAAATTAAAAATTAAGTAAGTAAATAATTTAATTATTCCATGTAAAGATAACAATTTTAACGTCCGTCTAACTTTAATGTAGAGAGTTTAAATTTGAAATTATTTCGTAGGTAATATATAGATATATAATGGTGAAGACAATGAATTCATGATCTTTTACCATGTCAGTATAGCTATACAAAATATACGTGATAACCAAAATATTTAATATATTACATTAGCTTTATATTCATTAACTATATCTTTTGCTATTTTCTTGTGGCGTTTTGATGTTAAGGCCAGAGAGATCTCAAGAGTACAAAGAGTCGATGGCTGAGTATATTAAGCTATGCACAGGTGTGTATTCGATGCTGTTTCAATCACACCTTTTTTGTATTCTTTTCTGTCTGCGGTTCTTTTCAATATAGTGATGTCTTAGTTTTGTAACATTTCATTTCAATGGTTTTAAGAGATCTTTCAGAAACATCTTGCAGGGGAATTTCCTATTAGGCTCGTTGGTGGATTACACCTTATGAATATTTGAGGAGAAATGGCTTGGAGACCTTTTTTGGGTAATGCGTATGTTTGGTATCTGGTGTAAACCAGAATGATATCGGATGGTAATGAATTTTTTGTTATCACTGGTTTTACCTACGGAGACATTAAAAAGGAAACTAATAGTGGAGAGAGCTAATATTCCTGGTTTTATTAAAACTCTAGTGGAGCTCACACTGACGTTGGTTAAGTAAGCTGCAACTCCGAATCAAGATAGATGAATATATATATATATATATATATATCTTCATACTGTTTGGTTTGTACGATAATTTTGTAGGCTTGCTTGACTCTTATAAGATCAGTATGCTGAGTAAAAACTGCTCTTCAAGGTATTATATATTACCATGATCTTCTCTGATTTTCTCTACTTAGAAAAATGGCTAATGGATTATCTATTTTAAATTGTATGGAAAAGTGAAAAACTTGGCTGGTGATTGATATCGAGCTATTCAATTCCTGGATCATTTTAGATGTTCAACATCGTGACATGTTTGAAAGGTTTCATTGTTAGCTCTTTCTATCCTAATCTCTCTTTGGTGTTGGTTACGGCAATCTTGGAACATTTTGGGAATCATAGTATGTAGATACCTCAAATGGAGTATACCACAGCACACTTCATGAGTGAGCAATATACTCTCGCTTTATACCGTGTATGCTAATCGCATTCTTCTACGAGGTATGATAAAACTTATAATCAGGTTGTTGAGTGTTTCCCACTGGGATTTTGAACTCATGTGTCGATCTTGTTCGACACAGACTACTTTGACGCGATGTTGACCATTGGTATTATTCAAAAAGTATCCAGGAGATAAAAGAGCTCAAGTTCCAAAGAGTTGTATATGGAGAGCATCTGTAACAAAGTTCAGACCACTTCGCAAATCTAGTGGAACACCCTTTAATTTGATTTGGTTCGGCTTTCGTACTGGATTGAATCCTAATAAATAATGTTAGTACTAGGGATCGTCTGTGATTTCTCTAGTATAAACATTGAATGGAAATGATATTATGTTTACAGTATTGGCCGGTTTGAATAATAAT